>CM021102.1:12352513-12488991 GCA_007115665.2 Sequoiadendron giganteum | reverse complement strand
ACCCTCAACCATAATCCCTCAACCCTATACCCTCTACCCTCACCCTTAAACCCTCAACCCTCTACCCTTAAACCCTCTACCCTCTACCCTCTACGCTCTACCCTATACAATAAACCCTCAACCCTCAATTCTCAACCCTTAACCCTTAACCCTTAATCCCTCAACCCTAGGTAGGTAGGGAAACATAGGTGAGATACAGAGTGATAAAGGGAGAGGTAGGTAAATGGAGGGAGAGGGGAGATAAATATAGGTAGAGAGGGAAGGAGACATAGAGAGAGGAGAGATAGAGATAAGTAGAGAGGGGAGGGAGGGACAGGTAGGGAGGAGATAGAGGTGAGTGTGTGTGTGTGCAAGAGAGAGAGAGAGTAGAGAGGGAAGGGGTAGAGAGAGAGGTAGAGGGAGGGAGAGGAGAGATAGAGAGTAGAGAGGGAAAGAGGTAGCGATGAGACACAGCTGAGATATAGAGTGATGGAGGGAGAAGTGGGTAAGGAGAGGGAGAGGGGAGATAAAGATAAATAGAGAGAGAAGGAGATGTAGAGAGAGATGATAGATAGAGAGAAGTAGAGAGTGGAGGGATGGTGGGAGAGGAAAGGAGGAGATAGAGGTGAGTGTGTGTGAGAGGGAGAGAGAGTGAGAGGAGAGAAAATGAGGGGAGAGAGAGAGATATAGAGATAGAGAGTAGAGAGGGAAGGAGAGAGTAAGAGAGAAAGAGGGGGGAGGGAGAGAGAGGTAGAGAGAGTGGTAGGTAGTGGAGGGAGAGGTAGGTAGAGAGGGAAGGAGAGAGGTATGGATAGGATGGGGAGTGAGATGGAGATAGTGGTGAGATAGAGAGTAGAGAGGTAAGGAGAGAATGAGAAATAGAGATAAAGAGAGAGAGGGAGTTGGAGGGAGGAGAGGTAGAAATGGATAAGTGAGACATAGAGAGGGAATGAGGGAAAGTGGGATAGAGAGAGAATGGTGATTTAGAGAGGAGGGAGTGAGAGGGAAGGAGGGAAACTGGGAGAGAGAGGAGGGGGGGGTGATAGAGATAATGGAGATAGAGAGGAGAGAGTGAGAGAGAAAGAGAGGGATGGAGAGACAAAGAGAGAGGTAGGTAGAGGAAGGGAGAGGGAGAGATAGAGAGTAGAGAGGGAAAGAGGTAGGGAAGGAGGCATAAGTGAGATAGAGAGGGATGGAGAGAGAGTGATGGAGGGAGAGGTATGTATAGAGAGGGAAAGCGAGAGGAGAGATAAAGAGTACAAAGGGGAGGGATAGGTAGGGAGATAGAGGTGTGTGTGTGTGAGTGAGAGAGGGAGAATGGTGAGATAGAGAAAAATAATTGAGAGAGAAAGAGGGGGGAAGGGAGGGAGGGACAATAGTGAGAGAGATTGGGAGGAGAGACAAAAAGAAGTGGAGGGAGGGTGAGGTCGAGAGAGGGAGGGAGAGGAGAGATAGAGAGAAGTAGAGAGGGAAGGATGGAGGGAGGGAGTGTTAGCGAGGGAGATAGAGGTTTGTGTGTGAGAGAGAGAGAGATAGAGAGAGTGGTAAGATAGAGAGGGGAGAGTGGGAGGGAGGGAGAGAGAATTATGAGATAGAGAGGAGAGAGTTAGAGACAAAGCGGGGGAAGAGAGGGATAAAGAGTGAGAGAGAGATGTAGGTAGAGGGAGGGAGAGGTGAGATAAAGAGTAGAGAGGGAAAGAGGTAGGGAGGGAGACATAAGTGAGATAAAAAGTGATGGAGGGAGAGGTGGGTAAAGAGAGAGAGAAAGAGAGAGAGAGAGAGAGGGGAGAGAGGGAGGAAGGGAGAGAGAGGGAGTGGAGAGATAGAGAGTAGAGAGAAGGAGAGAGTGAGAGAGAAAGATGATACAACTTGTTGACTACTAAAATTTGACCTCCTGATTACTAAAATTTGAATTGCTAATTACTAAAATCTGACTAAGTCTGAAATTTTTAAGATCTTCCAAAAACTAGAATTTGCATTATAACTCCTAGAGATTTGAAACCACTCTCAAACATCCTGCTTGTATACATGAAATATAACTTAAAGTATAAGAAAGTAAATGTCCATATGTAAATGTCAACTTATACTTAAATGTTTATTTCATGTATATAGTTTCCCCGGTAGAGAAAGAGAAAATGAAAGAGTTTAGAAAAATGCATTCCAAAAAGAAAGAGAACTCACACTTGTTCATTCATTGCAAAATTCAAGCCATTTGGAGAGCGCCAATATGTCCTATTACGGGTTTTTTTGCAATTTGGCACCAAAATTGTGTCATAGATTGGTGCACTTACCCCTCTACTACATTATACACACAACTCCATTGATTCTTTTTTCATTTATTGATAGGAATACAATTTATTCTTGTCATATTGATCTTCTGAGTATTTTGTGCTTTCCATAGGCCTTTAGATCTTGGGTGGCTATCTCCATAGCCAAATCTTATAATTTATCTACCTTCTTAATTGTTATTATGGAATGTAAGAATGTTGATTACCTATATCTGACTCATGACAATAGCATGTGTGTTCGGTACTTGCATAGTTATGTTGTAATTTGTGTTATTGAAATATATATAAAAGGGGTGGTTATTACATCATCCTAGTTCATTTACACAGATCAAATCATCAGATAATGTTTTCAAAAAATAACATGCATTATTTGATAGGTTGTTGTTAGGTCCCATTAATTTAGAAGATAAAACATCAATATATCGACCGGGCAGTGTTCAAGGCTATTTATAATAGAAGGTGACTTGACTATCTCTCTTAGATTTTATGTATTTTTAGAGCAACTGAAATTAATTTTAACCTAAGGTCGTTTAACTAGTTAACTGGAAAGTAATTTATCTAAAAAGATGGAAAGTATTTAAACTAGAAAACACAAGATAATTAATCTAGAAAGCATGATAACTAAACTAGAAAACACAGAAATAACTAAACTAAGAAGCATGTAAACTACAAAAGTAGAAAAACTTGTAAACAATCCATGGAACATCTAATTAATAACAATAATAGTTCTAACAATTAACAAAAAGTAACTACGGAAATGAAAGACAATGGGTGCTCTGAAACTTTAGACTCTAAGATGACATAATTAATTACTATCTAAAAAATTAACATGAAAAATGATTACACTCATAATTATTATCCATGCAATAAAAATGACAGAATTATTTAAAGGAAAGTACTCATCTATTTAATCTATCATCCCTTGAGTGGCTAGCTCGCGGGTTCCTGCATTCTCAGGTCACATGCACAATGTAATCGAAAGCTCTTCCATTAAAAGTAATCTTCATCCATAATTTCAACAACTCAGAGATTGATATGCAATAGTTTCTTTATTCATATATATTTTGAAAGCATGTCGACAACATAACCATACTATTATGCTTGTCTTTTACTTCTGGAGATTACATATTTATAAAAAGCTTCTAACTAAATCCTATATTTCAGATGGTTTAGATTACCATCGAAAAAGTTTGTAACAGATTTTAAACAAACTTTATGTCTTTAAATGCCCATTACATAAATATTAAAGAGGCTCGAGTTGAGCCATGAAGTCTTAAACTTTAAAACATAATAGAAATTTAACTAAAAGAAACTATGATTTCAGTCCATCATCCTAAAGTTCTGGAGCATGTTCCCAACGCATGTCTTTAATCTGTTATGGAGCTCGTGTTGGTTGAACACTTTTGGCTGCTATATGATGATCGGTTATTATCCTACAAAACACTTAAAACTACCCATTAAATTTGCATTGGCAAGATACTTCAATAAATCACAAGAAATAAAGTTTGTACTATTTTTTTCTCAAAAGATAAGCAATTATTATGGCTAAAGTTTAATTAATTGGCAGAGAATAGGTGTTTTGCATATATGAAGAAGGGTTTTATTATGTTATCATGATGAAGTTATTTTTAGCTCGTCACTTCCTCCTCTTCCTAATTTCTGGCAGATCCTCCTGCCCCCTGCTGTGACCCCTGCAATCCTTCTCTGTTCAATTCTTCATATTCAACACTAATATCATACAGATCATCTATTGTTTTATCTAACTTTTCAAGTTCGTATAGGAAGCCTTGGTGATAAGTAACCCTCATTTTCCACATGTTGAAGACTCCATTATCCTGATTTGTATTAATATGAATAGCAGGTGGTGGTGAAAGCAACAAGGGAGGTTTGTACCTCATCCCCATCCAATTTGTTCTGAGGTTTTTTAAGATTTTTGCCAAGGCATCTGCTCTTTTGTAGGACCATTTGATGTTAAGAGGGGAGATCACTTCTCTTTTCTTCAAGTATATTGGTAGTGGGGTGTATCTCTCTTCACAGGCATGCCAAGCCTTACCAATCAGTTTTGGCCCTTGTTCTCTGAAATGATTGTAACATAGGCAGAGGTTATCATCATATCTCTGATTCATAGTTTCTTCAGTTTTAACAACTAAATTTTTTGCTTTGAAAGTTGTAGGTTTCCTATTGGGGTATCTCATTTGAAGACCCACATTCTTCTCTACTTGAGAGTATTCTCTAGTGCGCTCTTTCCAATGAACTTGATTACACATAGTAGATAACAAAGATCTCAATTGCACTTCTCCAACAAAAAGGTTAATAAAGAAATCAGTATGGGTTTCCATCAATAAATTGTGAACAAAGAATTCACATGACATATCTTGCTGCTCAGGAGTTGATTCTAAAAATACTTTAACAAATTCGTGGTCATTAGGGTCATGTGGTTGGTTATAATAGATTCTCAGTAATTTCCATCTTAACAATTGTTCATTTAAAACATAAAATATAGCCTTGATGGTCTCCTACATGCTAATATAAATTCTCCTATTTGGCATGCATCTTTTTTTTCCCTATAGACCCTATCAAATGACTCTTTCAACAGTACCAACTCCTTTTCCAACCTGATATTCTCAATCCTAGCACCCCTCAAGAAATAGTATCTTTCCATCCACTTCATCAATAATAGGGGAATTTAGACTTGGAACCATTCCATTACAGTTGGTTCAGTCTAAGTTCCCTTTGATTCCATTATTTGTTTATTGGTACTTTCTTGCAAATCCTGTTCCAGTTCCACAATCTTACTGAGAGAAACATTTAATTCTTCATTTTGTCTATTCTTTTCCTCTTCAAAATCTTGAAATAACTGCATAAAATTGTTTTTCAAACTTTCAATTTGTTTATCCTTACCAGATAGATTAACATTATATGTCTTATTCTCTTGATTCCATCTTTGAATTTTTTATCTGCAATTCATTAATAAATGTATCCTTCTTTTTTATCTGCAATTTCAAATTTTGAATCTCCTGATCTCTTTTTCCTATTATAGAAATGTGTACTGCTATTTCCTCTTGTTGTTGTACAATATGTTCTTAATTTTTTTGTAATTTATTTTTTAACTCATCAATTTCCAATTTCAATTTTTCTAACTCTGCATTAATACTATCATTTTTAGCTGTTTTAATAACTTTATTCACAATGGAGACAAATTTTCTAAAACATTATCCTCAACCTCCATAAATGGTGGAGATTGATCCCTCTTTTTTCTATATTTTTAAGCAAGGGCCTCTTCCTCTTGTCCTATGTAGGGAGGTATTTCTTCTCCCTCTACCCCTGGAGACTGATAAACTTTCTCCCCTATTTTCATTATTTCCACATTATCAGTGGGGTCCTCAGTTTCTATTGAATTTTCCTATTTTCTAGACTCCTATTTCTTGAACTGGGGTTTTTGTAGACTTAGAGGACAATCTCTTGCTTCTCCTAAAGGGAGGAGTGTTATGAAAAGTAATGATAGAACTTCTTTTCCTCTTCCTAGAGGGAACTCTTTCTACATCTGCATGAATAATTTCAACATTCCCTGACTGGTCTGGGGTTCTCAATTCATTGGCTAGAGGTTTTGACGCTTCATCGCCAGGGGTTGTGGGAATTTGAGCTTCAGGAGCTCTTGAGGCCTCAGGGGAAGTTCCTTCGGAAGGTGAAGCAATTTGTTTGGAGGATTCCCCTTCTTATAATTTTCTTTTGGGCACATATTTTTCAAATTTTTGGAGAAATCTCTCCCACTTACTTTCAAGTTTCTTTCGAAAATGATATTTACAGATTAATTGAATTAACCCATGGTGTTTCAATGGATCTGAACCAACTTTATATCTTCTATGGAGGAGATGACATATTCACTCAAAAATTCAGGCAAATTGACCCTAAGAGCAGGGTCTTCTTTCCCATGCGCAAGTGTATACGCATACGAAATGTAGATCCTACCACAATAGTAATTTGGCCTTCATAAGTAAAATATTTTATGATCCATGCAACAGTTGTTCCCCAGGGTTCTAATATGGAGGTCCTTTGAAACCCTTTGTTCTATCCTCTAGTACTGATAACTATCATGGGTTGAGGGTCTCCTTCTCTAAGAAATAATTCTGATAACTTTTGCTATGTAAATTGGGAAGTTTCAGATAATTTAATACCCAAATTATCTAAACCAGAGAGGCGAGAAATGATTTTCAGAATCACCTAAAAATGCTTCCCATGTAGTATCACCTGGCCATTGGAATAATTTTTTGCAAATGCATTCACCAACTCTCATTATATCCCTCAAACTTTTTGATAAAATCCAACCATCCCACTTCCTGAAACAAACTGAAAATGTTGCTTAATCCTAGTAATTTGTCCATTGAGGTTGGCTTTGATTTCTTCTTCGCACCCCCCATTTTTTGTCTCTGCTCTTTCAATTCTGCTAAAAAATTTCACAGTGCAAGAAGCTTGTGCATAAGTGTTTTGAAGATATAATCGAGGAATGATTATTTATTTATCTTTGTTCAAAACCTTACTATGCAATGATGATAATTTGCATGGAGGAGTGCGAAAAGAGTGTCATACTACCAGTTAATCAATTAGTGGCTCAAGGTACTAAATTAGGAAGGGCGAAACTCGTGTCAATTAATTACACCTTATTAAAAAATAACTACTTATTTAAGAAAAAAATTGTACTTACTTACATTTTGTGATCACCTGAAGATTATATACCTTTGTTGATTTAACAGGATGACAAAATGGTATTGGTTAAGGTGGCGGCATATTTATTATGACATGAGTGAGGTAGCTTGTGAATGACGAAGTCATAAATAAGGGTAGGCTTTCATAATGGCTTTTATTTATGATGGAAAAATGGCGGCGAGTCAAAATAACCACACCAAGCGTGGATACCAAAGCGACAACTTAAAAAGGAGGCAGGTGTACATGGGTTTGAAAAATCAAAGCATTGGAAAGAAATTTAAATTTTATGGAAAAAGGCGAGCAAAATGGAAATGGATAAGTTCTAGAGCACGATTATGAGCACACACTTGAAATAAGTGAATAAGTTCCAAAGAACGCTTGAGGCATACATTCGAAACAAAGAAGGTGACTATGTTCCGGAGCATCAGAGCACTCGAACTTGACAAGTTCCGGAGCATCATCGAAAGATGCAGCCGGCACAACAACTGAAGGTAAGGTTCTAGAGAATCATCGAAATATGTAGCCGAAGCAGCAAACGAAGGAAAGTTTTGGAGCATCGTCGAAAGATGCAGCTGAACCAGCAATCGAAGGAAAGTTCTAGAGCATCGTCGAAAGATGCAACCGAAAAGAAGAAAAATGGATGTATGAGTGAACTTGAACTTCTGGAGCTTTTCTCGACCAATCACCATTCTACAAGAACAAAACGCATGATGCGATGAGTTGAAATGCACGTTTCAGAGCATTTGGGCATCAAAGCTCATAAGTTTCGGAGCACCCCCACAACCGAAGGTAAGTTCTAGAGCACTGAGGCACTCGAACTAACAAGTTTCAGAGCATTATAGCAAGGTGCTCCGGAAGTTGTTTTTGATTTATAATGAAGTCCTGAAAAATGAAAACAAAATTTAGCCAAGTCCAAAGAAATAAGAATTAATGAAGAATGCTTTGAAACAAATTTGTACACATGCCTTTTTATTATAATTTTTCATATATTTATAGGTAAAAGCACAAACCTGTGTCACACTTTATAAAAGAATCGGCCAATAGCAAAAAAAATTATGAACTTCGACCACATAAAAGTGGTCTTTATGTTTTGAATTTCAAAATGGTGTAAACTAATGAAATGTAGAACTTTTGATGAAGTTTATTCTTGTAATTTTTTAAAAAATTTAAAAAATTGTTTTCATTATGTTTTTTTCAATTTAAGGACAAATTTTGGAATGCTGAAAATTTCAGAAAAGAGTGACTTCACGGGCCGTCAAGAAACAAATTGAAAAAAACTTCATTTCTCCCTAATTTTTTTTTTCTCCAAATAGGTAACTTCAATATCTACTGCATGGAAAAAAAATTCAAATTTTGATGTATATTTTTCTCGTAATAACATTTTAAAGTCAAACATGTCAGAATTTGACAGTTTTCATGGGTCATCAACTATTTTGAATTTTTTTAATCATTTTCAAAAAAAAAATTATACCCTTTTGAAGAAGACTCTCTCCTCTACTACCCCCATATAAGTTTTAAATTTTTTTAATATGTTTTACTATTATTTTTTAAAATTTCTAATCAACTTCTTTTTTAATTTTAACAACCTACTTGCATTATTTTGAAAATAACATATATTAAAACTAATCAAAACATTAAAAAAATTATATATTTGGATTCCCCACTCTGAGCTCTACAAAACGGTATTTTTTCTTTTTTTTGCAAAAAAATCATTATGACTAGAGAAATACTTAGTTAAAGTTGAAAGTTAATGAAAATTCTGAAAAATGTTGAGTTGGCTGCCAACTAGACAGTTTCAGTCGAAAGGGTTTCGACCGAAACCCTTTCGATAGAAACCTCGTACATATAATAAGCCAAATTGAAAGCCGGTTTGAAAGTTGAAAGGGAATTTTTATTTTTTTGGTTTCAACCGAAACCTATTCGGCCGAAACCATGTGTGTCATGTATATGCCACATGGTTTCGGCCGAAACATTTCCAACCAAAATTATTTCGCTCAAAACTATTTATTTGGCCACAAGTGTGACATAGGTTTGTGCTTTTACCGTTATACTTTTTATTTTATTTACATATGTAAGGTTTATATTGACTCTGCCAAGGCAGAGTCAATACATTGGATTTCCCCCTGCATTTCTACCAATTTTGTAAATTCCTCCTTGTTGATAGGTTTATGGTAGATACATAGGTGATGACCATTTACCAAGAGAGTTCGTGTATCACCATCAATACGTTTTAGCTAAACTGTGCCATTCAAAAACACTTCTGAAATTTCATATGGACCAACCCAATGAGTTCTGAGTTTTCCTTGGTGATCTTTATATCTGGAATTGAATAGCAAGGCCCAGTCACCATTATGGAACTCTCTTTCTTTTATGTGCTTGTCATTCCAAACCTCTCATTGTTGTTGAACCAATTCAGTTTGATGGAAAACATCTAAATGAAGCTCATTCAACTTGCTTAGCTATAAAACTCACTCCACTTGGGCTCTTTTAAGATCCAGGCCCAACTCCATAGTTGTTCTCAGAGTTTAGAGTTCAAAATCAATGGGAAAGAGAGGTTTCTTCCCAAAAACAAGCTCATAGAGGCTAAACCCAGTTGTGGATTTCCATGTTGTGTTGTACGCCCAAACGGCTTCAGGAAATTTCCTAGCCCAATCTCTCCTCCCTGAAGAAACCGTTTTCATCAATATGTTCTCTAGCTCCCTATTAGTCACCTCCACTTAATCATTTTCCTGAGGGTGATAAGGAGATGACTTCTTATGAATCACTTGAAAATGGTTCATGAATTCCAAGATAAATTTGGACATGAATTGGGGTCCCTGGTCTGTAACCATGGTTTTGGGAGCTCCAAACTTGAGAAAGGTCTTATTATAGAGGAAGTTAGCGACTTGTTCCTCTCTTGCAACTCGTAGGGTATGAACTTCTGCCCATTTAGTAAGGTAATCAGTGCAAACCAGTATGTATTCTTTCCCTTGAGAGGAAGGATCTATGGGACCGATAAAATCCAATCCCCATTTCTCGAATGGTTCAAGGACTACCTATGGCTGCAAAGGAATTTTAGAAGAAGTTGTTGGTCTTCTTACCCTTTGACATTCATCACAATGATGAACATACTTTTTGGTGTCTTTATGCATTGAAGGCCAATAATACCCAACGCTCGAGATTTTATGAGAAGTTCTCTTTGTAGAATAATGACCCCTAGAAGGATCATTGTGACAGGCTCTAAGGATACTGTACATTTCATCTGCCTTGACACATCATCTCAAGACCATGTCAGGGCCACAATGGAATAGTATCCCATTAATCCATTTAAATGGGACACTCTCTCTAACAAGTCACTTCCTTTGTTTTGATGTAAAACCAGGTGGTACTTCTGAAGTGGCTAAATAGTTGGCAATATCAGTGAACCAAGGGGTCTTTGTAGAGATAGAAAACAAATTTTCATTTGGAAACTCATCTTGTACAGGTGCACAGTCCCCCCCTTCTTGTTTAATTTGAGACAAAAAGTTTGCTACTATGTTAAATTACCCTGGCTTGTCAATTATTGTTACTTGAACTCCTAAAGGAGTAGTAACCACCTAATTATCCATCCATTTACTACAAGTTTATTCATTAGATATTTAACAACTAAATGGTCTATATAAATAGTAACTTTGTACCCTGTAATGTAATGGTGAAACTTTTTAATGGTATGTACTACAACCAAGAATTATTTTTCTATTTTCGTGTAGTTTCTCTCAATAGATGTCAGCTTTTTACTAATAAAATATATGGAATATTTACCCCCATTCTCATCTTCTTTTCCCAATATTGCACCATTTGCGTCATCTGAAGCATTGACATAAATGTGGAATGGAAGATTCCAATTTGGCCCATGCAGTACAGGAGTAGAGATAAGTTTCTCCTTTATTGTTTTAAATGATAGTTGGCACTCAAGTGTCCAGTCAAACTCCACATCTTTCTGGAGAAGGGAAAACATAGGGGCTACTATCTTACTGAAGCTTTCTATAAAACTTTGATAGTATCCAACATGCCCAAGAAAACTTCTAACATCCGTTTGCATCTAAGGAGTAGTCAGTTGTTGAATGACTTGAATTTTCTTGAGATCAACCTTAATTCCTTCAGAAGAGATATGATGACCTAAGACTATTCCTTGTTCCACCATTATCAAACACTTTTCATGGCTAAGGGATAGTTGATGATCCTTGCATCTCTCTAAAACCCTTTCCAAGTTTTGAAGGGCTTCATCATATGTTGACCCATATACAATGAAGTCATCCATGTAGACTTCTACGCAGTCATTGACAAGCTCAACAAATATAGCCAAAATGGCTCTTTGGAAAGTTGCAGGGGCGTTACAAAGTCCAAAGGGAAGAACACGATATGTAAATGTTCCCCATGGACAAGTAAACGTCGTCTTATCCTGGTCTTTTGGTGCTACCTGAATCTAGTTGTAACCACTAAATCCGTCTAAAAAGGAGAAATATTTCCTCCCAGCCAAATTGTCGAGAACCTAGTCTACAAATGGTAGGGGAAAATAATCTCGGTGAGTGGCTTTGTTAATTTCTTTGTAATCTATGCATACTTTCCACTTTCAATTTTTCTTTGGCACTACAACTAGAGGTGAAACCCACTTACAGTCAGAAATGGGATAAATAAATCCCGCTTGAAGGAGTTTCTCGATTTTAGTTTTGATAATATCTTTTAATGCAGGATTGAGTCTCCTTTGTGGTTGACGTACTGGCCTTACATTAGGATCAATATAAATGTGATGCGTACAAAAACTTGGGTGAATTCCCCTCATGTTTGTATAGTCCCAAGAAAAATATTTAGACCTTTTTACCAAAACATTAAATAATCTATCATCTTCTGATTCTATCAGCCAACTATTGATGTTCAAGGTTTTTCCCAGCAGTAGCATAATTGTTTTTGTTCCCGGATGGGCGGAAGTGACAATATGCATTGGTCGTAACAAGGTATTGAGAGGACATCTATGAGGTATAATTTGGTGAAATCTCATAATGTCCTCAAAAAAATGGTTAGTTCTGGGAATCATATTGGCCAAAGGGCAAGGCAATCCCATAGTAGTATATTCCTGTTCAATCCCATGTACATCGATTGGTTGTCCTCAAATTTTTGGTTCATCCACCATTTCCTCATCACATGAGCCTATGGCAAGGTGTGCTATATCATTTACTAGCTCATCCTCTAATTCTTCTCCATGTTGTTTAATAACTACCATGGCTAACGAGGCCAAACTGTCTTGACCTTTAGACTCTTTTGGTTCATCAATCTAGACATTGTTATATTTAGTGGGTTTAGCAAGAGGGTACAAGAATAAGTGTTTACTGTTCGAACCATGTGAAATGATCATTCCTCCCTCTCTACAGTCGATTTTAGCTGCGATAGTGGCCAACCATGGTCTTCCGAGAATTATTGGATAATTGTCTTTGGGTGTAAGCGTCTGAATTACCTGGAAGTCCACTGGATATTCCCATCCATCAACTTTGACATGAATGTTTTCAATAACACCCTTGGGAATGGCTATGGATTGGTTTTCCATCTGCAGAACTATAATTGTGGGACGTAAATTAGTGAGGCCTAATTTTTCCATCACGTCCATAGTCATTACGTTAATGGATGCTCCTAAATCCACTAATGCATTAGGTATTGCTACCTCATTAATCTTGATAATTATCAGTGGACTACTGGGATCATCATATTTTGGAGCAATGGTCTTTCTAGACAAAAAGTCAACTAAATAACCATCGATGTGCACAGTATTTATTCTCTTTGGTTTCCTCCCCGAATTTTTAATGCACAACTGTTTGATTATCTGGTTCAACTCTGGTATCTCCTTTATTGCTTGCAACAAGGGAACCTCTATTTGCAGTTGTTTGATTTCCTGTATTAACGCAAGTTTAGAGGTCAAAGGTATTTCCAAAGTATCTTTTAGAATGGTTGGTTTTAGACACTCCAGAAATGGTGCTTGAGTTTTCTCTTTTGGAGTGGTATCCTTCCTAAGATCAATTGGATACTGACCTCCCTCCTCCTGAGGTAAGTCAGAAGCTCCTGCTGACAATAGTGGTAAAGTAGTGTTTATGGTAACAATTTGGTTCGGGTCTAGAGGTGGAGTGGCCTTTTTCAGGAGTTTTGGGAGTAGGTTCATCCACAATTTCTTCAATGGTTGGTGGTTGAAGTGTTTTACTAGAGCGCAACTGCACATTTCCACAATGTATGAAATTTAGTTCGGTAACATTGTCCTGTTCAGTGGAATATACTAGAGTATTTTATCGATTGTTCTTAGGATTGGGAAGTGGTTGCGCTAGGAGCTGAGGTTGATTTATCTATTCACTCTGTGGAGGATTCTAGGGTGGCGGTAGCAGATTCTGTTGTTGATTCCTCTGAGGGCCAATATAGAATTGATTTTATCCCTGGTTCCATTGAGGAGCAGTATGTTGTGGATACCACTGTTGTTGAGTTTGGTTTGGCCACTGCTGAGTTCCCCATGATTGGTTCACCCGTTTAGGGGGTCCCCAATAGGGAGCTCCCCAATTAGGTTGTTGAGGCCAAGATGGATTCCACTGATTACTAGCCCAGTTGTTTTGGGCTCTCCAAGCAGGATTGGAATTCTTCCCATAAGAAAAATTCCCTCCTTGGCGTTGATTTACCACATTTATTTCTTCCTCAACCTTTGTAATCCTTTTCTTGGAATTCTTGAGATTAGTAAGAAGCTCACACTAGTTTGTAGGATGATTTTGCTCACAAAGTTGACAAACATGAACCTTGTCTAGCAGACATTCTCACAAAAGATGTTTATTTCGACATCTTGGATAGTAGATGGACAAAGTCTCAATATTGTGTGTCTTAGATTGTATGCCATCCAGTGTAGTGTTCAATTGAACAAGTATGTTCATTTTGAGGTTCACTATTTCTCCTCGGAGCTTGCCTATTTCGTTAGACCCTTTAAAAAGAGTAGTTTTATGGATTCTTAGTCGAGTACGTGAGAAATTTTGACACAACCCACATATTTCATCAAGGCCTAACTGAGACACGTCTCCTTCTCCCATTAGATCAAGGCTTCTTCTTGCATCCTCATCAAGTCCCTTAAGAAATATAGTCTTGAGGATCTCAAAACTAATGGCCTCTCCTCCACATCATTTAGACAAGAAAAGAAACCTGTCTAGGTAATCCTCTAGACTCTCATCCTCATTTTTCCTAAGTTTAAATAACTCCTCCTTACAATCAATCACCCTACAATAGCTCTAGTATTTTTCCAAGAAAGCAGTCTCCATTTTCATTTCAGGACCTAATAGACCCACTAGCTAATCCCATAAACCAAGGCATGGTCGCATCCTTCAAAGTAGAAGGAAACAACTTCAGTTTTTGGTTATCATTTTTATAGTCATAAGTTTGACAAAGGACCTTAAATTCTAAAATAAACTGGTCTGGGTTTTCCGAGGACAAACCTCAGAAGGTTGGCAGGAAAGCTGGAGAGATGTTTTTCATTGTATTATCATCATCTTCACCAGAGCAATAGGATAAGTGAATGCTCATGGTGCCAAAGGATCATTGTTATTATGGTTAACATCATTCCGGTTAGCTTTAGCCCTATAATCATCTATGATGTCCAGAGGAATGTGTTCCTCCTAGAGAATTTCCTCAATGAGGGGTTGTTCTATTGGATGATCTTCAAGAAAATAATGGAAAGTCTCTGGTGGATTAGGCTCAAGTAATTATTCAACAGAGTGGTCTTCTGAGCCTTGGTCCTCCCTATGTATGACTGGAACGTATTTTGGGGGGTCTTTGGTATAAATCTTCCCTGAGGGCCTCTTTTCCTTTATATGCAGAAAAGGAAGCCAAAGGGGTATTTTGGGCCTAAAAGAGGTATTCAAGGTATGTCCTATTAACACTCAAGAAAGAAATTTGTCCCCACCAAAACGTGATAGGTTGTCGTTAGGTCCCATTACTTTAGAAGATAAAACATCAATATATCGACCGAGCAGTGTTCAAGGCTTATTGCAATAAAAGGTGACTTGACTATCTCTCTTAGATTTTATGTATTTTTAGAGCAACTGAAACATAAGACCGTTTAACTAGTTAATTGGAAAGTAATTTATCTAAAAAGATGGAAAGTATTTAAACTAGAAAACACAAGATAATTAATCTAGAAATCATGATAACTAAACTAGAAAACACAAAAATAACTAAATTAAGAAGCATGTAAACTACAAAAGTAGAAAAACTTGTAAACAATCCATGGAGCATCTAATTAATAACAGTAATGGTTCTAATAGTTAATAGAAAGTAACTACAGAAATGAAAGACAACAGGTGCTTCGAAACTTTAGACTCTAAGACGAGAGACTTAATTTCTATCTACAAAATTAACATGAAAAAAAACTACACTCATAATTATTATCCATGCAATAAAAATGACATAATTCTTTAAAGGAAAGTACTCATCTATTTAATCTATCATCCCTTGAGTGGCCAACTCACAGGTTCCTACATTCTTAGGTCACATGCACAATGTAATCAAAATCTCTTCCATTAAAAGTAATCTTCATCCATAATTTCAACAACTCATAGATTGGAATGCAATAGTTTCTTTATTCATATATATTCATAAAGCATGTTGACAGCATAACCATACTATTCTGCCTGTCTTTTACTTCTGGAGATTACATATTTATAAAATTATTCTAACTAAATCCTATATTTCAAATGGAATCAAAAGCTCTTCCATTAAAAGTAATCTTCATCCATAATTTCAACAACTCATAGATTGGTATGCAATAGTTTCTTTATTCATATATATTCAGAAAGCATGTTGACAACATAACCATACTATTCTGCCTGTCTTTTACTTCTGGAGATTACATATTTATAAAAATATTCTAACTAAATCCTATATTTTATATGGTTTAGATTACCATTGAAAAAGTCTGTAACAAATTTTAAACAAACTTTATGTCTTTAAATTCCCATTACATAAATATTAAAGAGGCTCAAATTGAGCCATGAAGTCTTAAACTTTAAAACATAATAAAAATTTAACTAAAAGAAACTATGATTTCGGTCCATCATCCTAAAGTTCTGGAGCATGTTCCCAACGCATGTCTTTAATCTATTCTAGAGCTCGTGCTAGTTGACCACTTTTGACTGTTGTATGATGATCGATTATTATCCTACAAAACACTTAAAACTACCCATTAAATCTGCATTGGCAAGATACTTCAATAAATCACAAGAAATAAAGTTTGTACTATTTTTTTCTCAAAAGATAAGCAATTATTGTGCCTAAAGTTTAATTAATTGGTAGGAATAAGTATTTTGCATATATGAGGAAGGGTTTTATTATGTTATCATGATGAGGTTATTTTTACCTCATCATTATCTTCTCCTTTTGTAGGTATATTAGTCATTAGCCTAAGACCTGTGTCAAAGCATCAACAAACAATAATCAACATTCATTGACAAGGAACATTTAAAGTACACTCTAAAATCAAGTCATGCATCTTTCACATCAACAATCATTAATTCAACAAAACAACTTAGTGGCATTCATTATCACTCCATTATCTCTATAAATTTACTATTGATTTAGTCTTGGGGCTTGACTTAGGTGTGAGGAAATCTAAAACTTCAACTCTTTCATAGTAAGCCTCATCATGCTCTCTAGCACCAACATTATTTATCTTATCTCAGATATCAACAAGCTTATAGGTCTTACAAGTACTAAAAATCCATTTTTGAAAAGAATGAGATCATAGAAAAAGGATAGGATCATGTCATTAGAAAGAGATGATCACTATTATGATTCTATCCTAGAATCAAGATTCAATCACTTTATTCCTTCTTATTAGTAATCAAATTTTAGATTCTTACTGCTCTCATTCACAATGTGTCATCATGTAAAGTTCACATTTTAGGGTACATAACCCTAACCATCTCATTTCAATTTATCACACATTTAATTTTGCTCTTAGTTAATTTATATCAATCGGTTTACATACTCAAATCATATATCGAAAGTGTCACTAAATTTTAGTTTCTTTTATTCATTTAACACACTTTGGATATTTGTCTATCTCCTCATTTTGGTGAAATTGTCACTTCTACACATAACCTTTAGGGTTAGATTTTTTATTTTTTCTAAGTTCCAAATCTAAGATCCCTAATTTTTATCATTATTTATTATATTTGGTTGCCCCTTCTACAAGATTGCTTCATCTAGGATTTATCCCTTAGTTGATTTTCACATTTTGGATCCCTCATCATTGTTTGTGTTCTTTTATTAGATCTCCAGTTATGTATCAAGTGTCAACCTATTTCATTGGCTTATGTTCATTCGTATGTCAAGGAACTTAATACATATTTTACAATTTGTGGCCTCTTACATAATGATCCCCACAAACATAATTTATATTTGAAAGGAAGTAAGATACTCAAAAACACTTGCTACACCAATCTAATGAGGACGATAATGTTTAAAACTACAAAAATTAGAAACACATATGTATAAAAAATAAGAAACACACTGGATAACGCAAGGTGTACATGGAGAAGATATTTTTAAGAGAAAAATCTCGTACTCTAAAGTATCCCACTATATTATTCAACAAATCAACAATTACCATACACTTATAGAGTAATACTTTTCACAAAGTATCACTAAAATATAAATTTACAATGATTCTAGCAACATAATGATACTTAAAAATTATCCATACAAACTACAACTCCAAGCACCAAATAAATAAGAAAAATTTTAAATTAGGAACCATAGATGGTTTGGGAAAATCATTACCAATACCATAAGAGGCATGGAACCCAAACCAAGACACAAAATTTAAAAATTCTCCTTGGAAATGGGTCATGCCAACTATTTTTAGCAATATTCCTTACCACCATGATATTTATAGACTATCATATTTGACCACCCAAATGTGGGTGCTTCACTTTTTCCCCATTCAACCTACCCAAAGATGCTCTATAATAAGTGTCCATACTTGTCATAATGCTAGTCAAGATTATAATTTAACCTCCCTCTTTCATTCTCTTACACGTCATAAAATATGTCATATGTAACTCCCTTCATGACAACCACACACAACACAAGATGCTCACATGTGGCCAAACCACATGCCAACACAAAGTGGGATGCCTACGTCCTCCTGTGAGGAAAAATATCACCAAAATATGGTCTAAGAAGCATTCAAATTGGGTGCCAACTCTTTCGGAAGAAGATAAGATCACTACAAGACAAAATAATGAATTTATATAAAATACATAAAAATAGACGTTAAGAATGTAAGGTTAAGGAACCTTTTCCAACATTCCCCCACTTTTCAAACTCCTTGCAAGAAAAATGGAAACTCGCCAACAAAAATATAATAGTTGATTGCACTTTGCTAGGGTTTGTGTCTTTTTTGTTGTCCTTGGCTCCCCATATATCACTTTTCACTATATGTGTAGGAAACTCTCCATTATTTAGTATTATTTATATTTTTTAGTCTTTCCTTTATATGGCCTCAAACAAATTCAATCCAATAATTCATGTTGGTGTTGATAGTTTGGTGGTTTTTCATAATGGCTCCTTTGAGCAAGCATCCTTGAAAATTTGTCCCAAAGGTATTTCACGAGGTATGTATTTTGAATCCCCAATGAATGTGGTTTTACCCTTCTTTAATTTTGATAGTGTTTGCAAATGGTTAGATAATTTCACTTAATAGTATACTTTGTGGAGAGAACTCCCCATGAAAGTATGCTTCAAGAATGAGTAAACAAGTTTCAAGAATGAGTAAACAAGCACTAGGTCTCATATTGTGTCCAACTTGATGTTGTTCAAAACCTCACAAAGGGGTTCTTTCTTTTTCATTTTTTTAAGGCCAACTATACTAAGGCTATCCTCAAGCATGGCTCCTAGTATTTTCACATGTCTTTGTTGGTATTTCAACCCTAGATGAGAGGCTTCACCATCTTGAATAAAAATAAACTACATGCATAACTAGTTTGGCTTGAATTCCTAGGTCTACCCCTTTCATGCTAAAAATTTATACGTACCATTGTTGCCTCCTCATGAAAAGTTATTTGTGTTGTTCCTAATAGATTTTTTGCAAACATGTGTTTGCATTGAAATTGATTTATCCAAATATTTGAAAGTTTCTATTGGCATTAAAATTGGTAATCCCCATCACACCCAATGGGTGCATTACCTTAATCTACTCGACACTTTATTTTTAGTGTCGGTCCTTCGATCATAAAATTAAGGATTTCCCTTTGGTAGCCCCTGTCTCAAATCACATCCCTAATCAACTGAGATTCCCTAGTCTATATATTCTCTCACCTCAAATTTTTAAGACAAATAGACTACTATTTCTCATTATTAAGGAAAAAAATATAAATTCTAGCAGATCACAAGTTAAAACACAATCCACTTTAGACTCTTCCACTACTAAGGTGCAACCTTTTGAAAAGGGGAAAGAGTGGGTTAAAATCTCATGTGAGCTATCCTTCAAACCGAAGTTTTCTCAAATTTTGTAACTAGCATTGATTTTGTCTTCACAACTAGAAATTTTTATTCACTCTCCCTCATAGCCAAAGCATCTGTGATGATCTCATTTCCCCCTTGGTTGCTTAGAGGAGGGAGAGTATGTGGTTGAGAAGCAAAGGATTTAATCTCCCAATATTCAATTTCTTTCTTTCTCCCTAGAGTTTCTACATACTCCTTATTCCACTCTCTAAAAGTCAAATAGTGATGACATTCCCCTCGACTCATCCCAATAATTTTCTATCCTAGAATGTTTGAGGTATCACTAACCTCTCCAAGAAGTATTTTATGTGACATACTCATAAAAAAAGTTAGCTCTAGATGTGTTATTTACAAGAAGTAGAAATTTATGGTTTCATGCTTTTTGCTACATATCGTGCCATATGCCCACCAATGATATGTTCTACAACAACCACAATGTTGGATGTCAAGGGGTCATAACCTTTCTCTCTTATGGGTGGCTTCCACATGTCATTGATCATGGTTTTGACCCCACTGACCATGTAATATGGATTCTCTTAAATGTTGGCAATCATTCTTTTAGAACCATAAATGTTTATGCTTCCATTGATGTTGTTGACAAATATCTTTTGTAGTGATGGATTATTGATTCATTGAATATCTCCACTTGGGTTATGTGAGAGGAAATTAATATGGTTGAGATGACATATGATAAATATGGGATGTTACCTTTTTGTTGGATAACTAGCAAGTGAGAGGTGTGGTATTGCATATTCAATAATAGGTCTTTTTATTCCAACTTGTCTCACCACCTGGTGCAGGAGTACCTAGGCTAACCTCCAAATCTTACTTGTTAGTTTTGGCTTGTATCTGACCTTAGCCAAGTCAGAGAGTTTGAATATTTGGTTTAGACCTTAGAAGGTATTCTTTTTTTTTTGGACTAGGTGAGATAGTCATTAGGACTAAGGTCACAATTACTAGTCTTTGTTAGTAGTTTAACTTTGCTTAGCATTAGTAGCTTAAGTTGAGTAGTGAGTCTTAAATGTGTTCTAAAAACATGTTTGATGTTTGAAAGATGCCATGAGGCCTTTAATGGAGTTGGATGCTCAAACTACAGGAGGTAGAGGTCCTAAGAAATAGGAAGGAGGCATAATGACAAATGGGCTATTATTGTTACCAAATTGTCATAACAACATTTGCAATTATGGAAAATGTTGCATGCAACTTAGTTACTTAGGATTCCCTAAAGGATAGGAGTGGGGAATCATCCAAAATTCCTAAATACATGGTGAAAGGCATCTAAGTAGGAGGAGGTTCGAATTCAATAGGTGTGAGTTGTTTTTGTAATCAAGTTTTGGAGCTAATGAAAAGATAGTTATGAAAATACTGTGTTTTGTGTGCATACCGAGTGATTTTGAGTGACAGTGATATTAGATGGATCGAATGCCTTCATTTAGTGATAAGAGTGTGTTCATAGAATAGATATAAGTCTTTTTCATTTGATAAACAAGTTGGTTTAGAGTAGGTATTTGTGTTAGCTAAGTTATTTTGTTTTAGAGCTCCTGTTGGTCCTGTCCTGACCAATCAGTGCTTTCAATTGCAAGTGGGACCCCCTTAGAGTTGTAAAACTCAAATTCTTTAAATAATTATTTTCCCATCATTAGCCTTCCCTAGCTCACATTAGGAAAGTTTGGAATCTTGAACCTTGGCCCACCCAACCAACGAGTTGGATTGCTTAGTGAAATAGAGTCATTTGATGCATGCCTTGCTTCCTCCACATGTATGGGCACCAATTGTAAACCTTCTAGTGTCATGCATATGAGGCCACCACCTCGAATCTCTATAAATCTATGATAACTCTTAAATTTGATCCCTTCTCCCCTACTTTGAAAGTTAGGGTGGCAAAGTTGAGAGACCATAAGCAGATTGAAGATAACCAATTTATTAAAGGCACTCAAATCAAGGCCAAATTATATTGGCTTAAAGCTTGAGATAGAGATTCCAAAGATTTTTTAATCTCTCAAATCTCATCATACCTCTCATGGTATCAATTATATCAATTACAGTCAAGTCATTCTCAAATAGTTACTAGATATTCTCTAGTATTTTGTCAAATATTATGAACAAGTTTTTCATAGCCCAAGAAAACTCTCTTGAATGATATTGTGCCCTCCAATAATTCCTCTATTTTTTTCCTTGTTAGATTTCCACTTCACAAAAATCCTCTTGTGACCACTTTCTCTCCATTGATGCTCTCAAGGAGGCTTTTCACACTATGGCCAATGATAGGGCTTTGGTAGTGATCCACTTTGACTCTCCTGGGTGACCACAACACAAAAAGAACACCTAAAAACCTAGAGCTTCCAAAACACATGACATCCATGAACCCCAAGATCCTAACACATCTTTTTGCATTTTTAGAACTTAGTTTCATTTCCCGTAGCAATATTATATCAACATTACCTATATCTAAATGATACTTAATCAAGCATATTTTGTTAGGGTTATTTAAGACCCTAATATTCCATGGAAGGAACTTGATTGTTGTTGAGGAGAGTTGGCCACTCTCCTCAAAGAAGATCTCAAATTTTAGTCTAGGGTACATTAAATTCTTGCCTCAATTTACCCTTGAGTTTTTACAATTTTAGATTTTCTCCCTTTTTCTTTATATTTTAAATCAAAAGAGTTTTCAAAATTTCTCATTGCTTCGATTTGGGAGATAATTAGCTTTCTTGAAATATCCATTTCATAATATTTTGCCATTAACTCATCTACAATCTCTTCAATGCATTACTCCCCCATCTTTTCTAAAAAATCAGTAGCCAAGCACTTAAGAACATCTTTAGAAGGGGCCCTAGTAGTTAGATCTCTAAACATCTCTTTAAGAATAAGGTCCAAATTTTCTTTTAAGATTTAAACCTTTAGATTTGATTTTTCTTTTGATTCTTTTCCTTTTTGAAGCATTGTTCCTTGATTTAATTCCTCAAGAGGGTTCTCTATCTGAAACTATTTCTCCTTATCTAACATATCCTTCCCTATAAGGAACCCCAATGGTATATAAGGATCCATGTTTAGATAACCGATTTTTCAATATTTTGGGATCAATCTCTTCCATTTGATTTTCTAGTATTTAAGATGACAAATCTGAAGATCCTGTTTCAAGAACTCTTACTTCCAACTTTGGATTATCTTCTTTCAAGAATTCTTCAACAAAATTTGTGAATATCAAATTTTGATCATCCCTAATAATTCAAAGAGGCCTTGAAATCCATTTTCCTTAATGGACTGATCTAGATTATAAAAAGAAGGCGAACCTTGATAGTTTATCTTTTCATCTATTGCAACCAAAAGACTCAACTCAGTTCCCTTATAAGTAATATCTAGGTTATTAGAAGGTGAAAATTCTATTTATATGCCCAAAGGAATTACATTTTATGCAAAAGGGGTCTCAGTTTTCAAAATATATTGATTGGTGCTAAACTCCATCCTTCAAATCAAATTTAAATATTGAGGAAACGATTTATTTATGTCTTCTAATATGGAGATTCTAACAAAGACTCCCAATCCTTATTTCTCCAAATTTTATCATGTTAAATAAATTTCCCCAATAATTTTCAATCTTTTTTAGAAATTTATTGTCCCAATATTCTTTTGGAAGGTTTAATAGTCTTATCTAGATAGATTAAGACTAATAATTTTAGAGTGAGGGTCAAAATTGTGTTTTTGTTTTCATGGTTATAGATTTAGACTTGAACCATTAAGATGAAGGGCACAACAATCTACTAAGAGGGTGGGGGGGGGGCGGGGAGGGTGGGGGGGGTAAATCAATAGATCTAAACTATTCTGGAATTCTTAACTTTTTCCACAGTTATATGATTCTTCACAACAAACTCCACTAAAGAAATTGAAGCATAAAAAAATAAAATATAACAACATAAAGCACACACAAGTGAACACCAAATGTACATGGGAACCCAAGATGGGAAAAAATACGGTGAGAATAACTGCTTGGATGTACTATCCAAATCCAACCTCACAATGTAGAAATATACAAGTGAATTTTACACATTGAAGTAGGCACCAACCTACCAGAGACAACAATCCCCTAATGTGCTAGTAGACACTAACCTATCAGAGACACTGATCCCTTAATGAAATAATAGAACAAGTAGAACACCAATCCTACCAGAATACAATGAAAAATCTCGGGGATCTGAAATATAACTTCGATATGTGTCAAAGTAAATTCTAAAACTCTTCCTCATTGGGAATGATATTTTGATATTGGTGCTCTCTCTTTTCTTCATAGTCATGTACTCAAAATAACCTCACTCAATCACAACTGATACAACTGAATCAACTCACACTCACAATGCATTTGAAAATTTGAAATATATACATGACATTACATTAACACTCTTCCATGTCAGTCAGTGACTATTTTTTAGCTGATGGCAAGCGGTGGGAAATAGAGGGGGGGTAGGATTTTGAATTCCCCTATTGCAAAGGGTACGGGAGATGCAAATTCTAAGGATGAGGCAAATGGGTTGTGGTTGGTGCTTCCTAATGGCTAGCCTATTGGAGTCTACAAGGAAGTGAAGGGCATCCCTTTGGGTGCTATTACTAATGGTTGCATATTGGGGGAGCTGATGGTGAGGGGAAAGAAACAAAGCAAGGTAGGATTTTGAATTCCCTTGTTGTTGAGGGTGAGGGAGATGTAAATTTTGAGGTCAATACAATTGGGTTGTTTTTGGTGCTTCTTGATGGTTGGCTTATTGGAGTCGGTAAGGAAGCGAAGGGAATCTCTTTGGGTGCTATTGCCGATGGTTGTCCTCTTTCATATTTTCTAGCCTCTTTCTTGCTTGTGGAAGGTTCGTGTGGTTGTAGCTTTGACTATTTGCAATGGGAGTAGAGACTTTTCTTTTGCTAAATGGGATACCTTTTGAGAGTTTGGATTCTGCCTTTTCCACTTCCTGGTGGTGCATGGACCTTTTGCAATGGTTTGTTTGCTAGTTTGGAATTTTCCCTATTACAAAGGGCATGGGTGTTGCTGATTTTGTGGTTGAGACGAATGGTTTGTGGCTGGAGATTCCTGATGGCTAGCTTTCTGGAGTTGGCAAGGAAGTAGATGGCTTCTTTGTGGTTCCTGTTGCTAATGGTTGTCCTATGCTTCCTGTGGTTGCTGTAGGGGTTTATGTTTCTGGGAATGATGTTGGGGAGTTTCACCTCTGTTCCATGCTTATATTTATGGTTGGGATGTTGTTTGAAGAGTTTGACCTTTGGGAGTGCATTTTTAGAAGTTATGGGGGGTAGTTGAGAGACCTATCCTCTAGTGTTGTTGTTTAGATGCTTTCTTGGTAGACGACTGGGGTTGCTATCTTCCAAATGATTGAGTTGTTACCAATGTTTTTGTTGATGGCTCAGAAGTGTCTATTTTAATGTTGATGGTTGAGGAGAGTTCATTTTCTTCTTTCAAGTTCCAACTTCCTATTATGCCAAAGGATGTTGTATCTACCCTTTCTATGGGAGTGTTTGCTTTCTATCGGGTTCTACAACTAATGTCTTTTATGGAGGTGGAGACTGCTCCTTTTGAGGTGGAGCCCTCTCCTATTGAGGTGATGTTAGGTGCTATATATTTGGTGGGAAGAACTATATTTAGTGGCAAGGGTTTTTGTTTCATCCTCTCCTATAGAGGGGAGCTCTCTCCTATTGAGGTAGGGCTTGTGTTGGTGAATTGGGTGGGGTGGTGCTACAAGAAGGCTAATGATCTTTAGTGTTTAGTTGTGCTCTCTAACTCCCCTATTAAGGTGGGGATTTTGGATTTGTTGATTTCAAAAAAGGAGTTTGTTGGTCTTCCACACCATTAAGATGTCTGTTTTTCTTGGCTCAATGTTGGTTATCCTAACTAGTTGGTTTACTATAGCCTGGCTGATGCAAGATGTGTCTTTACTTATATAAGGGTTCAAGGTCCTAGTCAAAACTTGGTTGTAAAGGGTTCAAGGTCCCCTCAAAACCTTTTTGGTAGCTTGTGTAGTCTTGTAATTCTGTTTGGTGGTGCTGCTAATGGGTTGTTGTTGGTCTAAAAATTATATTTTTAGCAGTGTGCTTTTCTTAGACAGGGTTTTGAGTCCCTTCAAAACCTGTTTGTAATGGGTTTTGAGTCCCATCAAAACGTATTTTTCCCCTAATGAAAAACACTCTTCCATGTTGGCCAAGAATCTGTAAAGAGCCAGGATGACATAAGGTGGACCTAAATTCAAATTACATGAAATGTGTAACACAATGGTCCAAACATAAAAAATTTGTTGCCAAAAGAACGTGATATCGTGTGCCACCACAAGAACCTTAAGTGGGTCCTAGCTTAACACCACATGCAAGATTTGAATTTTTCATGCTACTAGCCATTACTACACATGCCTTGAACTTCGAACAAATTGATGAACCTTTTGACACTTCAAACTTCTTTCACATTAAAGATATCCTCTGAAAACTTAAGAAGATGATAAAATAAGTGTAGACATACTCTCCTTCCAAACCACAGAGCAACACTACATTTTTGAAAGAAATGCCAACCACATTTGTATTGATAAAGAAATCTCTCTGTCCAAAAGATATCCTTGCACAAACTTTCAAACCACCACAAACATACTCATTGCATACTCTACATGGTATAATAAGCATACAATACACATCAACTATCGAGAGACAGTCACTTCTCAATAAAAATTGATTGATGAGACAACTTCTTCATGATTAATACTTCTAGATACATAGAACTTTAAGTCAAGGGGAATTTAATGATAATTCAAGTAATCCTACAATATCTTTCATCTTTGAAAACCTTCACATTTGAAAAACTTGACACCCTTTGACAATAACTGACAACAACCTTTGACATTAATGACAACATATGTTCAACAATCTCCCCATTTTTTATTGATGGAAAACAATAAAATTTTGGGCCACCAAAAGAACTTCTAGGCCACCAAACCAACCTTTTAGAATGATTTCTTTATTGGAGCATTTTCTTCACTCTCTCCCTCTATGGAATATATAACATTTTGAGATCATTATTCTCTCTGAGCAATTTAGTATTTTGAGCTCACTTTCTCCTTAATTCAACATTCTGAGCAATTCAAAATTTTGAGCTCACTTTCTCCCCCTTTGACATCAATGGAAAAGGGTCAACACTTTCTCCCCCTATGACGAGGCATCACTTTTTCATACTAACACAGGATTTTGCAAAACTGTCTTTCTCCTCACTTTATTTCTGGTACACTAAACAATTCAAAAACTTGTTTTTTAAATAGACTCCCCATGAGTCCATGTTTCACTACCTCTAAAAATATTTTGTAAGACCACTGAACCTTCTTGTGGTAGGGAGACCAAACTCCCCCTCAACTTGTGTTTCCTCTTGATTCAAGAGGAGGGAACAACAACTCCCAACTTCTACTAGAGAAACTCAAATTTCTGGACTTAGGAAGTGGCTTCGTGAATATATCTGCAGATTACTTCTTTGTATCAACATATTCCAATCTTACCTCTCTCTCTACAACCTTCTCCCTCAAGAAATTACTTGATTGAAATGTGTTTATCCTTGAGTACATCACTAGATTCTTTGAAATTTTTATGGCACCGATGTTATCACAAAGAATAGTGACAAGTTCATTCAACTCAATTTTCATTTTCTTCAAATTTTGCTTCATCTAAAGCACTTGAGTGCAACATGATACTGCAATGTATTTTGCTTCTACTATAGATAGAGAAAATGATTCCTATTTCTTACTCAACTAGGACACCAAACTTTCACCAAGAAAGAATGCTCCACCACTTGTACTCTTTCGGTCATCAACACATCCTACCCAATTTGCATATGTGTATGTAGTCAGAGTGAAATTTTTACTCTTTGAATACCATAGTCCAAATTCTTCAGTAGCCTTCAAATACCTAAATATCCTCTTCACTACTTTAACATGAGTCTCTTTAGGTGCTTCTTGAAATCTGACAACCATTCCAAGTGCCTGCATAATATCCGGTCTAGATGTTGTCATATACAACAAACTACCAATCATGGACCTATACAAAGTCTAATCTACTGAAGCAGATTCATCATCTTTACTTAAATTGCATCTGGTAACCATAGGTGTTCCAATCAGTTTGCAATCTTCTATCTTGAACTTACTTAACATTCCTTTATGTACTTGTGCTATGAAATGAAAATGCCTTTTTTGATTGTACAATCTATAACCCAAGAAAGAAATATGATTCTCCTAACATAAACATATCAAATTCATTCTATACTACCTTTTGAAATTCCTTACACATTTCTTCACTATTATCTCCAAAAATGATGTCATCTACATAGGCCACAATTATCAACAATTTATCTCCTTCTACTTTTATGTATAAACTACTATCTGCACTTCTGCTTTAGAATCATTGCTTATTATCCATCAAACCTTGAATACCAAGCTCTGGGAGCTTGTTTGAGTCCATACAAATCCTTCTTCAATATGCAAACATAATCTAGATTGTTAGAACATTTAAACCATGCCAATTGTTCAATATAGACCTCTTCTTCTAGCTATCCATTATCGAATGTTCTTCACATCCATTTGATATACATTGAAGTTCTTGAATATTGCAAGAGTTAAGAACATTCTGATTGCCTCCAATCTTGCCACTAGAGCAAATGTTTGTTCAAAATCTATGCCTTCAACCTAAGCATACCCTTTACACACAAGTCTTGCCTTGTTTTAGATCACTTCACCTTCTTCATTTAGCATTTTTTTGAACACCCACTTGGTTCCAATCATATTCTTGTCTTTAGGTCTTGGGACAAGTTCCCAAGTTTCATTCTTCATCATTTGATTCAGTTCTTCCTCCATAGCTCCTATCCAACCTTTCTCTTTGCTTTCTTCTTTGTATGACTTAGGCTCTATCTTTGACAATAAAGAAAAGTCTACTTACTTGCTTTCTCAAGTCTCTTCTGGGTCTGAACCCCACAATCTTTGTCTTCTATGATCTGGTCTTCAAAATGATTTATCTAAACATACTTTGCTAGAGACTTTGTAACAAAATCTTCAAAATCTTCAATACTGTTGTGAATTGGTTCTTCATCATCTTCTAATTCCAAAATATTAGTAGACCGAATAGTCTCATTAGCTCTCACATTTTCACTTTCTATTATCCTCTTCAATATTTTGTTATGACATCTATAAGGTTTACTTCTTAAAGAATAACCAAGGAAAATGCCTTCATTTGATCTGGGATCAAACTTACCCAAATTTTCTTCATCTCTCTTGATGTAGCACTTGCTACCAAATATTTTGAGGTGTTTGATTGAAGCCAGTATTCATCTCCATAGCTCATATGGTGTCTTGTTAGTCTTGCGCCTAATCTAAAATTTGTTCAAAATGTACACAACAGTATGTGTAGCTTCTCTCCAATACATATCCAGTAAATTTTCTTGACATAGCATAGTTATTTCCATCTCTTCTATAATCCAATTATTTCTTTTTGTAACTCCATTTTACTACAGAGTTCTAGGAGAAGAGAACTACCTCCAAATCCCACTCTCTTCACAAAAAATTTCATACTTCTTAGCAGTGAATTATCCACCTCTATTTGATCTTAGAACCTTGATTGTCCTTCTAGTTTCATTTACTACTAATGACTTGAATGCCTTAAAATTTTCAAATGCTTTTGACTTCTCTTTCATAAATGTTATCAAATTTGTTCTAGTATAATCATCAATGAACGTATCATAAAATACTCAAGTCTCCTTGTAGACTTCTAGTCATCATCGATCTGCATAGATCTGTATGAACCAAATATAATGGTTTTGATGTGGAATAATCCTTAGTAGGATATTTGCTTCTTGTCTTCTTCCCTTCATGACATGACTTGCATCTGGTTGATTGAGGTTTCTTAATCTTTGACATATCCCAAACCAACCCTCTTGAGCTAATCTTTACAATATCATCAAAGTTCATATGTCCTAACCTTTTGTGCCAAAGCCAACTTTCATCCTTCTGCACTGTGAGACAACTCTATCCATTCAACTCACTGAGATGATAAATGCCACTGTCTATCCTACTTCTTTATGCAATCAGTCCAATGGTACTTGATTCCCTAATTTCACAACCTTCGACACTAAAAGATAACTTATAGCCTTTGTCACACATCTGACTGACACTTAACAGATTATGATTTAAACCTTCAACCTACAAGACATCACATGTCTTTGTTCTACCACCATCGAGACTTAAAGTACCCTTATTGAAAATTTTGGCAATTGAATTATTTCCAAGGGTCACATAACCACCTTCAAATTTCTTGAAATTCACGAACTTACTTTTATCTCCAATCATGTGGCTAGAGCAACCACTGTTTATGATCCATATATTCTTCTCCTTCTGAGCAAGTAGAGAAGTTTGAGAAATCATCGACTTTTCTAATTTTTTCTCTTCAGGAACCTTCTAGACATTTTTGATTCATGACTTCTACTTTATGATCCTTTTTTCCACTTTCTGCTAGCGGAGGGCTCATAGAATTGCTTCTGCAGTTCCTTGCAATGTGTCCAAATTTTTTGCACTTGAAACAAATGATATTAAAATTATATAGAGGTGCAAACACATTATTGTTGACAAAATTATTTCTTCTTATTGAAGCTCTTCTACAATCCTTATGACCATAATTATTGCAATTGAAACAATAACCAGAGAAAATAAAATTTAATTTGGTGTTGTATCCCTATATTCTAGATCTTCTTCTTTTGTTCTACACTTGAATGAAGCCATCATTGTGTGTCATACTTTCATCACTCGCTATGTGGTTTTTTTGGACTTCAAACTTCTAGAGCCTGTCGCTTTCAGACTTGCTTTAGTAGTCTTCTCATACTATTTTGTCACCTTCTTCTTTTGATCATCAAAACCTATTCCGGTTCTAACATGCAAATCTATAACTTCCCAAAATTTGATCTAGGGTTTTAGTACTTTGACCAAACTTCATTTGTAGCTGTACGTTCACTTTCTTAAGTTCTTTTCTTACTGTCACAATTTCTACTTCCAATTTCTCACAATCTTTATCTCTTGATGTAACTTTTCTGTAAAAACTTTGTCAACTCTTTTTGCTTCTTCAGTCTTGATCTTCAGATAAAAAATCATCCTTTCTACTTTCTTAAAATCCTTAGATACCTTTTCTTTAGCTCTCGCTTTTGATAGATTTTGTTGTGTTGCGAAAATTTGTGTTATTTTATGTTTTGTGTAGAATCTTGCTTGTGCAATGGGGGCTTGGGTGTGTATAAGGAGTGGATCTTGCCCGAGGGCTGAGAGCCTCCTTTGTTTGGGGTTGACAAGTGTGTGGAGCCTCTCTTGGGGATTTATGGTAAAATGTATTTATGTGTTTTAAATGGAGCCGTGGAATGGATGGTATATAGAATGGTGGGCTGTGGAGGTGTTGTGAATGGAATAATTTGGTTATGAAGTGGTTGATTATGGAGGTGTTGTGAATGGAAGAATTTAGTTGTGGAGTGATTGGTTATGAAGGTATTGTGAATGGAAGAATTATGTGTTGTATATGGAGTTGGTTGTTTAAATTGAAAAGATTTTGTGCCTCAAGAGGGAAGGGAATCCTCCTTCTCCCCATTTGCAAGAATTTTGTGAGTGGGTTCTTTGTGAGTGTGTCAATGTTTATGATTTTCTATTCTTTCATCTAGGTTGTGCATATGGACTTTGTCTCCTGCTCGGGGGTGGACCTATCAGTCCTATGGCTGGGAGGAGAGCAGGACTGGGCTGCTCTATTTGGGGTTGCAAGTTTATAGAGTGATATGGAATTGTTGAAAAATATTAAGTTGGAAGAAAAATTCTTTTAATTATTGATTTATTATGCTATTTCAAATCATTCAGTTTTGCAGATTGTAAAGAGACTCCCTGTTGCTAGCAAAAGTTATACCAGTAATCAACTTTTAATTCCATGTAAAAACTCTTTTTCTATTATACAATATTGATGCATAAAGTTTTAGTATTGTTTCAATTAAACCGGTTATAAGATTAATATACATCAGAATGAATCGTTAATTCCTTGATTATATGAGCTTGAATGAACCGTTAATTTCTCGATTTGTAAACTTTGAGTTCTGTGTTATTTTAGAATGAAAATAATTTCGTATCCTCATTATTGTATTTCACAAAAGCTATGTTTAAGTCAATGCTATTAAATGGAATACCATAGAATATGAATATTTTATCTTAATACAACTAAAGCAATGTTACCCTCAATTAAGTACCACTAAATGGTGTAGCTGATTCTTATATCTTTTGCTAAATTGATAACCACTAACTTTTTAAATCCTATTACATGCAAATCATACTTTTAGCGCCCCTGTGATATCATTGGGAATACTTTTATGTTTACCAAGCTAATCCTATTGATGCCACACTTACCATAGTAATTACGCCGAAGGTGTCCCATGCTTAGCTTTTGCCAGCCCTTTTCATTCTAACGGTGCAGATTGATGGAGAGGCACTGACCAGCGATGAAATGCATCTCAGCGGCCCATCACTTTTCCCAACTATTTTCCCCGCTCCTCCAAACTTGTCATCGCTGGTATTGTACTTATTGCAGTAGATGGTAAGAAGAGTTATTGCAGAAGAGGAAATATCTGCGTTAGCTTTTGCAACCCCTTTTCATGGGGAAGGATGCAGATTGCGATGGACTACGATTAAATGAATCACAACGGTTCATCATTTTTCGCCAATTTCCCGGCTATTTTCCTCGCTCCTCCAAACTCTTCCTCGCTGGTATTGCAATACCTTTCACTTCTCCAAATTGGCGAGCTGCAACAACTTGTCCGCTCTCGAGAGTGATTGATGTGGCCGCATAAACGATGTGACAGTCATTAAGATGCTAATAAGTAAAACCTATAACCCCGATATTTATAGATTTCGTTTACTCTGAATAGATTGAAGCAACAATTGTAGGAAGATTGGTTTTGGTTCGCGTCATTTGCTTTCCCCGCCGCATAGAGAACAATTGAAGTAGCAGTTGTCTATAGCTTTGTCCTCCAAGGGTTTGGATTTTTTTATTGAAATCCTAATCAATGGTGACTGCTACTCAGGTTCACGCATTTGGAGCTGCAGTCACCAGTGTGGCTGCCACAGGCTCTGCATTGAAGAATAAAAAGTTCCAAGCCATGCGGAACAGTGTTTTTTGGTCTACAAAAAGGTGCTTTCAATGGGGGTTTTATTAGCTTGCGAAGCAAGTAGCAACAGGAGAGGCGAGCCGTGGGGCCTGTTAGGGTTGTGAATGAGAAGGTTGTGGGCATCGACCTCGGGACCACGAATTCGGCCGTGGCGGCCATGGAAGGAGGGAAGCCTAAAATTTTGATGAATGTGGAGGGGCAGAGGACGACGCCCTCTATAGTTGCTTATACAAGAAATGGGGACAAGCTTGTTGGGCAGATTGCCAAACACCAAGCTATTGTGAATTCCAAGAATCTTTTCGGTAAAGAGGTGGCTTCTTAAACTTTTCCTGCGAATTGCCATTTTTCCTCACCGACATCATTGACAGACAACGCAATTTGTGCAGAATCTTGAGGTAAGTCTCTTGCCATGGTCTCAGTGAGTTTTATTTTGTGAATTTGTATGCATTGTTAGAGAACCGCTGGCGTGGAAGGAGCATATCAGTAGGACAATCAAAGCCTTGCCAAAATATTTGTCCATAAGAGTTGTGCAGCACAAGATTTTGTGTGTTAAGCAGAGCGGTATCATCGATAGGGAGACCGCTGGTGCCAGTCCTCCATATGACGGTTCCATTTGCATTCAATAGGACCAAGTGTCCATCTTTCCGTTAACGGGTTGATCTTTGTTGGCCATCCACACAAGTGTGGGTGATTCGGGTGTATTAGAATACCATACAGTGAAACCATAGGCATTGGTGCCAACATTAGAAACCCAACAGAAAATGTGCCATCGGTAGAGTTGAGGACAGTTTGGTTACTTTCGGGTGAGAGGGAGGAATATCCTAAACTCATACTTTGTTGGCGGTGGGTAGAATTTAGGAGGAATATACTAAACGTAAACTATATATTACAACTTTAATGTATGCAAGAGATGTGGGTTTAGATTTTTTAGGTATAGTCATGATTATATATGCTTATACTATGTCTCATATTGTTTGCAGTTATCCTTGATCATATAATTTAATTTTGTTATTCTGTATCTTTTGGGTGCAATTTTTAGGAAATATTGATGATGGCCAAATTTGTGATGCGAATGTTATTTATTTCTCAATTCATTTAACCTATATTCCAAAAAGGGTTTCCTCATTTGCTCTGTCATGATTTTTAATGCTTTTTTTAACCCTTTCACTGTTTATTGCTCACTGGAGGACATTGAATGTGTTCATCGTTTATATGTTCATGGCCTTTTTCATCACGAAAAGAAGTTCAAGAAATTCAGCTTGGCATGAAATTGGAAGAATTCAGGTAATATTTACTTGATTGATCATACAATTTTTAATACCAGGCTATGTTCCTTGTGACTGGCAATTAAAGGTCTTTCCTCTGCATCACACAACTCTTTTGACACTCTTTTACTTTCTTCCCCTATGCTCTACCTTTATTTAATCTTAATTGTATTCATATTCCCTCATAGTCATTGGCGTGGCCTGTTTCTTATTAGCTTCTCCTTGAACAGACTCCTACGCGGGTTCATAACACTGGTTTCTTCCCCTATCGACTTCCTTAAATCTGCAACTCATTGACCAATTCAATGTATTTAAATTTGCAGTATGATGCCTTCTCTTCACTCTTATTCTACCGACCTTTCTCCCTTATTGCAACCTCTGAAGTCTTCAATCTATATGCCCCTGTTCCATCTGTTTCACCTTCCCAAAATGGCACTGTATTTCTCATTCTTGTTTGCCAACGACGACCCTTCACTTCACCTTCTTGCTAGCCTTTATTTTGCAAACATAATACCTACATTCTATTCTTTAATGATAGGCGCCTCCCTTACATTAGCTATGTTTCATTTTCTTTCATTAAATATGCCCAGTTTATCACAACAAGTTTGACACTCTCTTATTCTAAATTCTGCAATGTTTTAATTGTTGAAGATGTTGCACCTCCCCTCTAACGTCTCTTTTTCCTTGTCTTTATTTTACTATGGATTTCTCTCCTATTCTCATAAAATCATCAGCGCTAATGGTACAAGCTACATTATTTGTATTTTTACGAACATTTCTAGGAAACCGATCAAGAGGTGAAAACTGAATTCTTCCAAATTCGATTGTGCAAAATTCTTCTCAAAGCGGAGAAATACCAAAACAAAATCAAACAAAGCAGAATTGTGGAAAAAATGGTCATGTGCTTAACATAATGTTTAATCATGCCCTGTTAATCTTTTGGCATCTATATGCACATAGACAAAAGAGACACCTATAACCTCCGCGTTGATGAACAAATGCTAAGAAATAATTTAGCACCCATCTATGAATAGACTCACTTTTATTTTATTTCCCTTGTTATTCTTAATAGTATTGTTTATCATAGATATTTATAGACATTTTTGATAGAAATATGAAAAAAAAAATTAGTTAAGTGTAAGCGTAGTTTTAGATTTGTTTATATTTCATTGAGCTTCTTCTTGTAATTTATTTTATCTATTTTTTTTTTGTGAATTCTTGCAAAGGATAAATTAAAATACTAACATTCATATGTTTCAAATTATTTTTCATTTATTTAATTGTATAAATCATGGTTGCTAATCATGTAAATTTTGCACAATTACACACTTTGGTGAGAATATAATTTAGATTGAACACATCATGAGTTTTTCTTATTAGCATAAAACATCAGCTATATTAACCATGACATAAAACAACACTGTCCACACAAAAATAGCAATTTATAAAGCCCATATTAATCTACTGCTAACATAATGGAACAAGCAATAATACAATGCATGAACCCAATTTCAATCTACTGTTTACAAAAGAGTAATCAAGATATCAATTAATAGATTGATATTTACAACTGGTAAGTAACTTTTGACGGTTGACCACATGGGGACTTATTTTAGTCTTCACAAGACATACAAAAAAATCTCACCTACATCATTGATGTTTGATACAAATGCATTCTGAAAATGGAATGGCTGCATAGAAATAGTCTCACGGTCTCAACTGCATTATAGTTGTTATAGCACAATTTTGCAATTAGAAATTTAGAATCCTACACATAATCTTAGGTGGACTCACTTACTTGTACATTAGCTCCAGTCACTATGTTGGGCTTGTCAAAGGGTTTCCCCTCTGCTTTGCACTTATTCTGCCATTTCTTTTTGAAAGCAAGTCCACCTAGCATTATTGCCTCTCAAGAACCCATAGTGCCAACTCCTACCGCGTTCTCTCCATCCTTCTATGGTTAGTTGAATAACCTGGCAATCATATTGACACACCTGTCATGTATGCACACAACATAAATTACCAAAGTCAGAGCACTCTTATAACTTAGACAATCAAAACTTCAAATTCTTATACATATTTCTATATAAAGTTTGAACATAATCCAAACTTGCAGCTCAGATGTAACAGGGTACTCATCCATGTCTATATAGTTCTTATTCAAGGAAAAGGATTGCATCTGACATTCGTTCAGCTTCCCTTTGCGAAGTAGATTGAGGCAACAACTGTAGGGAGATTGGTTATCTTATTCTCATTGTTGTGGTAGGGCTTCATAAACTTTTCTTGCAAACTCTGCCCATTTATTCTCATCGAATTGCTGAAATAGACTAGGCAACGGTAAATGTAGCTTGTCAAGGTTTTTAGTAATTAAGGTATTTTTTTACACATTGATTTGGTCTTCAATCTTTAATTTTTAGTTTTCCTAAAGATTTTCATTGGGTACGATATTATTTTATATATCTATTTTATTTATATAAAAGATGTTCAAATATATGGATTACACTTCCTTCTCTTTTGTAACCCTATATTACTTGTTATTGCACACTCAAGTCTATTCTCAAAAAATGTACAAAGTTTAAAATTCCTACATAAGCATTCAATTGTAAATCTCCTCTCAAATATATATCTTATATAATATACAATCCACGTAACCCTTGCACTTCCTTTCGATCAGTTGCAGTCACAACCTCTAAGAGGAGTCCAACTTTAGTACAGTAGAATGCATTTCCCAAGAAGAATAGGTAGAAATTAAAATGATACACCAGAATCCAAAATATTCACCTCCTCGATGCCAATGAAATCATGACTTTACCTCACAAATCTGGTTAGTTAATTCATGTATGAATTGTTGCATTTTGCATATTTTTTCCTAATCTACCCTTTGCATAACACATACATCACTCAATCATTCAATGATTTGACAAGCTGCAATCTTTGGGCAATAAATCCCTAATTGCTAGAGGTATTACTCCAAAATCTTTTCCCTTCAAACTTAGTTAATATTATAACTGTAGTTACAATGGATATAGCCCGTATCTGTTAGGTTAGAATTCCTAAGATATTGACTTTAAACATAGTCATTTGTTTTCAATCCTAACTAATTTAACATTTTAAAAGGATCTTGTCAGATTAAAATGCATTGCCCTTATTTTTAAGTGTGAAAGAATTTGATATGGTTTAATCAATAGAAGTGGATTGTTCATCTACATTTCTTACTTGGTAACAGAATAGTCATTCCTTTACTTTCTAAAGTTCCATCCTGACCACAGCATTCCCGTGTCTAATTAAGATTTTAGAGCCTTTATTAGGCTGCAGGAATTTGACATGCATTTTTTTATTGTAAGGACATTTTTCATCTATGTTGAGTTTGATGACTAAATTTATCATAGTTCTTCAAATTATCAAGTTGAACTGTGACCCTAGATTTTAATTTCTTATACTCGAATTTTGTGGTCATATTAAAAAAATAAATCAGTTTGTGGGTGTATGGATAAAGGGTTCATATCTCCTGGCTAAATTAGAATTAGATCTATAATTTCAACCAGCTTGGCATCAAATAGGAAGAATGCAGGTAATAAATCATAAGGGCTTTCGTGATGGCTTCAAATTCCCCAAGAATCATATTACGTGTTAAGACAACTAAATTGGGTAAATTATCATATTCAATTTTGGGTGTGGCTTCAAACCAGATCAGATGCAAATCCTGTGTGAACTTGACAGTCACTTAATCAGAAGGATTCTTTGTAAGGAGAAATTAAGGGCGAAAAAACAAGAAGCTGATTTTAGAAAGCAAAAAGTCAAATTTTCACTATAATCAAGATTCCAATTTTATATTCTCACAGAGAAAGTTGCATTCTGATAGAAATAAATACATAATAATTCTCATCATGTATGAACGAGGTGGATGGAGAGTCGATGAAGATGTCTTACAGGGTTGTTGACGAGAACAAAAATGTGAAATAGGATTGCCCAGCTATTGGGAAGCAATTTGCAGCTGAGGATTTCCGCCCCTTTTTGCAGCCTTCCGACTCCTACAAACTCTTCCTCGCTGGTATTGACCTTTCACTTTCACTTGTCTCACTTTTAAGTGATTTTTGCTTTGGTAGGGTTTGCTTGTCTTAATTTATAGGAGGTGTTTTAGCAGCTATTTATTTCGCTGCTAAACAGTTTGCGAGAGCCCATGTGAAGGATTCTGGTGGGAATGTTGATTATTTTTGTTGGGAAAATGCTATTGGGGAACACAATGTTTCCTGTGGCCTTGATGGCGGTGGTCTGGGTGGCCAGGAAATGGAGTAAGGAAGAAAATAAAGGAGGTTTGGAACCTTGGGGAATGGACTCCTATGGTCTTGTATGCCTTCATTCTCATCATGTATGTTGCTAACTCTGATCACTGTTCAGCTTTGCTCTCTTTTTTTAAGCTTTCACCCACTTAATCTGTTTCATTTATGATACGTTGTTTATGTGCTGTCGACTTCTCTATCTCGTGCTTTGCATGGAGTCCACTTGTTGTTCTGCAGTCTTCGTGGATTCTTGAGTTTAGTCATAGATTTTGTTTTATAGACTTTTCATATGGAAAGGTCTGTTACTCCCAAAGTAGGCTTTGAGGTGCAAATTTTGTGGTTCCTAGGGTTAAGCATCCTTCCTCTCCCCTCACTTTGAATTAACACTAACGAGGATTTCAATGTTGTCTCGTACCCCATGGATATTATCTTTCAATTCATATGCCATTTCCCCAGGATGACAGAGTAATAGGCCCATATAGCAAAAGGACCTGCAATGATATGAGACTAAACCAACTGTGTTTGGCTGGAGGCATTCCTAATCCGTGTTGTCAGATTTGCAGCTCTCTTTTCCTATGAAGTTCAACGGCAAAATATCCCTCTAAAATATCTTTGAAAATCCTCCAAACGCTCCATGGGACCATTTTTTCAGTGCAACAACAACTAACCTCTGAAATGTCTGTGAAATCATAAATCTTTAGGATAGAGTTTATCACAGGCAAAAGATATTTAATTTTCTTAATAGAGTTCAAATCGAGTTCGAATATTAATTGGAGGGAAAAAAATCTCATAAATTTATATAGTAGAAGTGAATATACAACTTAGAAAAATATTTTTGAACAAAATATTGTGTATTGCGTTATTTGTTTCAGGACAACCGATATATGCTTCCCGAGATCAAACCAATTCCAATGGAGACAAGGAGGACAATAAAATTTCTTTCCAATCGAAGAAGTTTTTATTTCAGTATTCTGTGTTTGTGGCAGCAGCAATTCTGTTGATTTGCGTCATAGAAAACCATAATATTGTCTAAGATCCCCTCAATTTCTCCTTCATCAACTTCATCTTTAACTGCCCCTTTTTGCAGCTTTCCCCGCTCCTCCAAACTCTTCCTCACTGGAATTGACCTTTCACTTTCGCTTGTCTCACTTTTAAGTGATTTTTGCTTTGGTAGGGTTTCCTGCAAACTCTGCCCATTTTTCAGATAATATTAAAATATGATTTAAAAAATTTCAGACGGTTTTTAATGAGTAGAACAATTTTTTTTACCTAAAATATAAGGAAAAATATGAAGGTTGCGGTCCCATGGGGTGCATTAGAATCTGTTCAATTGCCTTTACAATGGGAAATCTCTCTTGTGAGTCTTTTCTGCATCTAGTGATTTGGATGTGGCACTTTATTGAATTTCAGTGCCTAGCATTTTGTTTGTCGTAGTGTTTTATAAAAAGGTTTTACCATTTCATTTTTAGATACATCTCTCTTTGTATGGATAGGCAGGTCCAGGGGAGTGGTGTTGGGTACCCACCATGGAATGCATTTGTGGCCTAGCTTCATCTCAAAGGGAGTTCAAGTGAGTTCAAAGATACAGCTCCACTAAAAGATGGAAAAGGTAATGCAAGAATTTACTGTTGAGGAGCATAAATTTGAACGATTAGTTCCTTTAATGTTTCAAGCATGCAAGTCCTAAACATTTATTATTAACATGTACCTGCACAACCATCCGAATTCTTATTTATTTTTTCTTTATTTGCAGTTGTTGCTTGCATAGGTAACCATTACAACAAAATGGAATCCATCTCTTCTAATCTTCAATAATGATGGACATATTCTTTCCTTCATTGTATAGCAGTCATTTTCATGTATTGGCAACCAGAAACATAAGAAGATTTCTTTGGCAACTCTACAGCCAGAAGATTTATCTCAAACAACATTCTTTGGCTTCCTGGGATACATACATGGTGCTCATTTATAATACTAAATCATTACATGCAAGAAATCATTAGATGCAAAGGAAAATGGTTGGATTTCAAGCTGAGTTTGTCTGATTTCTTATCAAATTGTTGTGGCTGATAAATACATTGTGTAACATCTTTATTGATTTTATATCCACTAATTGTTATCAAACAGTAAACTTTTCAATGATGTGGCTTTTACCCCTTTATAGAATTTGCGAAAGCATATCTATTTATAAATTTATGTATATATGTATTATTTCCTACATCTTTGTTTGTTTCCTCGGTTTTCTTTGGTCTGAGACAAATTAGACCATTACCAGTATGCGTAACATGAATTTTCTCTATTCTGCATGGAGTCTACTGTTTATTTAATATTCACAAAAATAAAGAAGGATAAAAAGGATAGAAGAATTGTTCAATATTTGCAAAGCTAAGAGGATAAAAGGACTCTACAAGATTTACTGCTTTACACTATATAGATGTAAGGAACTGTTGATTGCACATAATTTTTTTAAGATATTTAAAATTTGAAATGAAATATTGCATTAACCATTGTGGTTGAAGAGAAATGAAAGATAAACGGGAATGAGCCAAAATGATACTTTCAAAGACACCCGATTCAGATAATTATTTAAGCACACTAGATAACAAAGAGCTGAAGCTAGTGAAATAACTATAATATAGTTTCCTTAACAATTTTTTTTTCAAATTAAAATGGGGGATTATTGATGTGTTGCTTTATTATTTAAAAAAAATTTCTGCCAGAAGAAAGGCTTTTTAAGATTCCTTTTGTTGACATCCACATGATTATGATTTTTGAATTTTACAATTGAATTTTAAAAAATGCTTAGATCACATCATGATTCGGGCACAACCGTCACTGTTTTCCACCCCTCTTTCAAAATCTTTTTGTTATTAAAGATCAGATCGAATATAGCAGTGAAGTCCTAAAACGCTAATGAGGTGCCTTCAATCCATAGAGTTCCCAAGAGCCCTTCAAGCAGCAATCCTACCATCTGAATTGTTGAAGCCACAATCCTTCTTGCCTCATCTTTCTGTTTTGTTGTTGTACTCAAACTCATACCAAATCTTTTAGAAATTAACTACAACACAAGACTTGTAGTTTACCACTCTAAATCACTTTTCCCATTTATTAAAAAATACATTTAATAAAAAAATAAGTTTAATGTCTTCGGCGTACCCATTGCACCCCTAGGTGCGATTGCTAGTCTTATTAGAGAATAGCAAGTTTATTTTGAGTCGCTAGAAAGGTTCGCTAGAAAAATCATTATCAAATCTATCGATGAGGTGATGTCGTTGTCTTTAGTTGAAACATGCCATTCGCCTTTCTACTTACGTGTACTTCTTCATCTTGATATTAAATGTATAAACATGTAATGGCTTTGCCTTATAATGCTTTAAACTTCTTTTTTTGTGTAAGAATATAACATACATTTAAACTTAAAATTTGCATTCTTTTTAATTGATTATGTTATTTGAAAAGTAAATGTTTTGATAATTGGTGCATAAATGTTAACTTTGTATAGTTTACAAATCGGTTCATTTATATGTATAATATACATTTCAATTTAATGATATATATATATATGAATCGATTCATATATATATAACTTAAATGCATATTAATGAATTGATTCATATATATATATCATTAAATTGAAATGTATAATATACATATAAATGAATCAATTTGTAAACTATACAAAGTTAACATTTATGCATTCATTATCAAAACATTTATATATATATATATATATATTCATAGGAGTAATATGAGTACAATTAAAATATATAATGCAAATAATTAAAGATTGAGTATTACATAAAATGATTTATTTTTGACAATTTTCTATGAGGTGTTAGTATTTAGTTGAAAATTTCAAGCTCGTCTTTCATTAGCATTATTGTTCTTTGGATTCCCTCTCATTAATTTTTGAATTGATATTCAAAGTATCTAACCGGTAAAATATCCCTTTTGTACAGTTATTGCTGGCAAGGTTTCATCATTATATCATTTCTTTATCATTAAGAAGATATTTAGATTAAATGTAAGTAGTTTATATTTTATTACTTGTTCTATTAATTTTCTCTTAAATTTAGTTATTTAGTTGTGTTTTATTGGTCTATTTCTTTGGTGGGCGTTACTATTCACAAGCCCTCTTTCCGACCTGATCCCTAGGAGGGTTTTCAGGAAGTTAATATCCTTCTACTATTGACATCCAAATGTCCATCCCTAAATCCATCAAATAGGACTCCATCCTAACTTTCTAAAATATGAAATTGGATCCATCAAAGGTTGGTGCTTTATTTCCAGAAAAAAATTTCTTGTGCCATCTTGGACCTACCTTAAGCTATTAGGCTTTCTTCAAAGGAACTTTTCTCTGATACTGATTGAAGGGCACACAATCTACTGAGAGGGGAGGTGAATTAGTAGATCTAAACTATTCTATAATTCTTTAAATTTTGCTATAGTTATATGATTTTCACAACAAACCCCACTTAAGCAATTGAAGCATAAACAAACAAAATATAACAACATAAACAAGTGAACACCAGATGTACCTAGAAACCCAAGATAGGAAAAACCACGACGAGAATAGATTCTTAGATCTACTGTCCAAATCCAACCTCGCAATGTAGAAATGTACAAGTGAATTTTACACATTGAAGTAGGTACCAACCTACCAGAGACAACAATCCCCTAATGTGCTAGTAGGCACCAACCTACTAGAGAAACCAATCTCAAGTTGAAACAATACAATAGGTAGAACACCAATCCTACCAGAATACAATTCAACAAAGCTTGTAGATTTGAAATATAACTTCGATACGCGTCAGAGTGAATGCTGACACTCTTCCTCACTAAGAATGATCTTTTGATATTGTCACAGTTTTATATTTAAAAGCACCTCACTCAATCAAAGACGATACAACTAACTCAACTCACACTCACAATACATCTTAACATTTGAAATATATACATGCCATTACATTAACACTCTTCCATGTCAGCCAAGGATTTGCAAAGAGCTAGGATGACATAAGGTGGACATAAATTCAAATTACATGAAACATGTAATATAATGGTCCAAACACAAAATTATTTCTACCAAAAGAACATGATGTTGTGCACCACCACATGAACCTTAAGCAAGTCCTATCTTAACACCGCACACGAGATTTTGAATTTTGCACACTACTAGCCATTTCCAAGCATGTTTTAAACTTTAAACAAATTGATGAACCTTTTGACACTTCAAACATCTTGTACACTAAACATATCCTCTTAAAACTGAATAAATTGATAAAATAAGTGTAGACATACTCTCCTTCCAAACCACATAGAAATACTGCATTTATGAAAGAAATGCCAATCATATTTGTATTGTCACATCTCAATAAAGCTTGATGTAGGATCTGATTGATGATACAAATTATTCATGATTAATACTTTTGGATACATAACACTTTAAGTCAAGGGGAATATAATGATAATTCAAGTACTCCTACAATCTCTTTCATTTTTGACAACCTTCAAATTTGATAGCCTTGACACCCTTTGGCAACAACTGAAAACAACCTTTAACATCAATGACAACATATGTTCAACATAAGAAACCAACCTGGTACATGGAGAACCTTGTTTTTGGCACTTTCATTGACAAAGATGACTATAAAGAAGTCCTCTATTAAAAATAATTTATTCCATCGAGTTCTAATTCCTTTTAATCCAATTTCAAATAATTGATCTAGATGGAAAAATATTCTAGAACTTTGCTATGATCATTGTTAATTTTAGGGTATTTACCTTCTCTTGTATGAGAATATCCAAAAAATATATAGAAGGGATTGGTGCCCTATTTTCCATGATTTATTTATCAAAAAAGCACATTTCATAAATTATATTATTCCAAGATTTGAAATCCCTAACTAAATCATTAATGGGGGTTTTAGTTTATTAGGGTTTTTGGATAATGTTTCTTTCCTTAAAAAATACCTAGTATCATCAATTCTAATTTTTATTTGCCTAAACCCCCAATATGATAATGAATTTTCTAGAGCTTACTAGTATTTACTTATTCATTCTAAAATCCCTCATTCTGAAATTTTATTTTCCTTTAATTTCTATCCCAAACATTTTTTTCTTGAGATTTATGTTTGAGGGGACATACATCTTTTTCCTTCCATTCCGCTCGATCAAAGAAATTCTATTTTGTCATCATCTATTTCTTTCTAAAAACCTTTCCATATGTTTTCAAAAGAAAACCTCCAATTCTCCCACGATCAAAATTTCCTATATTTCAACCCCAAGTTCTATTAAATTCCTCTAGATATGGTTGATATATCTGCTGGTTATCTTTAAATTTTCATTGGTCATACATTGATAGATCCAAATATTCTTGATCTACCCACGCTCCTTTTCAATGCTACAAAGGAAGATGATTGTATACTTCCAAATAAATAACAATCAATAACAAATTAAACTAGAGGTGCACCCCCATAATGACATGTGATTGCCCCACTCCACATGCCATGGGTAAAGCAAGATACAAGATCTTGGGGGTACCTCAACTTTTGAAGTGGTAGAGGGTAACCCCATGAGGTTTGAACCCAAGTTGATAGAACTACAATCAAGAAGCCCCACCATCACATACTTGTCAAAAACTAAGGAACACATGGAAGATGTGGTTATAGGATAACTAAAAATCATAACAAAGTTAAGAGAATTTTTGACAAGAGAGAAAAGCAAATAAATTTTATTATTGGGGACCACATTCGTCTATGGGATAGAAACAAAGAGTCAAAGGGTACACATGGAAATCTAGATTCACTTTGAAAAGGTCCTTTTCAGATCAAGAAAGTTTGTGAAAATAATTCTTTCTATCTCTCCAATTTGCATGAAACACCATTTCCCTTTTCTTATAATGAGAAAGATTTAAAGTTGTGTAAATTATAAAATGGGGTGTCCCCCATGTTAGTACATTAGTTTTCCTATTTTTTTTCCTATTTCCTTGTTAGTATTTTTTACATGTATATTTATTTTCTCCTTTTCGATTATTTTTACTATGTCGTCCAATGAATAAAGCATTAGTTTTGGTAGAAATTATATTTTCTTGTTGTGCCCTTTGTTATTCCTTGTTTCAATCAATGATAGTTGTTGCCCAATATATTTTCTTAGTCTTTTTAAAAAAATTGATAGCAAATTATATCTTGTGAAAATATTTTACGAAGGGGTCTTTATGGAAAATAAGTCTTGAAAATTTAAAATTACTAAGACTTTTCCCTATTTGTTACCATTTCTAAGCTTTCCTAAACTTTATGAGTCTTTTACTTAGTGCATAAACTTTGAAAAACTATGAAATATTAATTTTTTGGCAAATTCATGAGTTTGTGAACTATTTGAAACATATACAAGTTTTTTTTATTATAGATTTTGCAAGTTCTTGAACCTTCTATTTTCTTGATAAGTGGTCTTCCTTTGTTGTTGTAAAGTTATGAGTTGAAACAAAGAAAAATGGAACCCTAGGTCTAATGTGTAAACCTAGGATTCAAATTTTGTTGTGTGTGGTGTTTGTGTCTTTTTCTATTATTTCATTAAGATGGAGATCAAGTGTAGATTGTTACACCCTGTTGATGCAAGAGCATCCTAGGTTGTGAGAGCAATCTTTCATCAACCAAAAGAATGAATTTTAATTTTAAATTTTCTTAAGGTTTGGTAATTATTTATTTGGAGAAATAACTTGCAATATTTGACTAATTAATATATTAAATAAATTGATCTTTATTAATGTTGCAATTTTTGGTGTTGGAGATTGTAGACACTATTTTTTTTTTGAATGATATCATGCACTCGAATCAGGTATACTAACATCATTTCCTCCTAAAACCCATCCTCTTTTCACTTAATTGATTAAATTAGCCTAGCTATTTAATTAATTATGCCATTTGCATCTATTAACCTAATTCATCAAATCGGGTTAATTCACCCCCTTTCACGCTAACATTTCATCTCATTAAATTAAACAAATCAAGACATTTAATTTAATTCCCTAAGTCTTCTTATTTAATTAAAATAACCTTAAGTTATTTAATTAAATATCATTTCACCTTTTTCCCATTCATTAAATCATTTAATTAAATGAATCACTTTATTCTTCTAATTCCCCTAATTGCATGATTAAACCTTGTTTAATTAGCAATTATCTAATTAATCCAATTCCTCCCACTTGCAAGGGAATATTCCCTCCCCTTTTGCATAATTAAACTTTGTTTTAATTATAAAAATATCTATTTCCTCACCCATGAATATTCCAAAGAATATTCTTTCTCCTCCAATCATTTAAGAAAGGGAATATTCTCACTTAGCTTCATGTGAAAGTTAGTTTGAAACCTCTTGTGCGAGTTAACTTTTGACCTCTTGTATAGGTCAAAAGTGTGCTTGTTTGGAAGGAATGAGAACCCTTAATTAAATCTCATCTTGCATTCTCACCCATTGATGAGAATCCATGATCCATGCCTCCTATTTCCTCCATCCTTGACCATTGATTAGTTTTTTTGATCTGAGCCCTTCATTTTTCATTTGCTTTCCTATAAATAGGTCACTATTTGGAGACAAAGGGATCAATCTCTCAACATCAAACTTACGTTGTTGAAATCACTCACACTCACACTCATACTTTGCATACTTTTAGCATATTTTAGTTTAAATTAGTTGCATAATAGCTTAGCTTCCATTAATGGCTTCCATGCATCCATTTATATTGTTAATTAGAGAAGCATTTAGCGCATAAAGTATATAGCACAACATTTAAAGGAAAGAATCCAACAAATAAATTCTTTAAAGACCAAGTCAAAGCATGAAACAAAGCACGTATGAGTTAGTATTTGTGTGCAAACATTTTAAAATGAAGTTAATGTTGTTTAAAGAAACCCGTAGGATATGTCAAGTCGCATCTATGAAGGTGGCAACAAGTATTAAGAGGTCGCACCATATTTTCTTAAGGTTGGAATGAAAAAGAAGTCTTTACATTCGTATAAGCCTGAAAATTGTATTTAGACTCATTCAAGTGAAAACTTGGCAACATTTTGTAATGGAATTTTGAATTAGCAAACCTGTTTTGAGCTTGTTTTCCTAAATATCAAGTCAACTCAGCCATTTAAATGGTGAGGAATTTGATGTGTTACAAACTTTTGAGTGAGTCATTGCATTAGAATGAAAGGTGGCATAAATACTTACTTGTTTGTAGCCTTCGGATTCTTACAAATTAGTATAAATAGAGGTGCCCATTCTACCAATTGTTAAACTTATCATTTTGATTTTCTTTGTGTTATTCTACTACAAATTTTGTGAGGATGGTTTCTTGTTATTTTATATATTTTTTTTGAGATATCTAGAGAGAAGCTGGTAGAGGTATTTGGTTGTTCATAGTGGAAGTAGAAAGCAATCTTGAGCCATCAAGCTAGGAAGGAATATTATTTAGTTGGATCTTTAAAAAGGCATGCTGATTTCTACTCCCTTGTTAATATGTTGAAAAGTTTTTTTATTATGACGTTGTATTGAAAAGATTATCTTTTAAGTGTGTTTGGTGCTTGCAAGTCTTTTGAAAGATCTTTGATTCCCTCTTGTTTTTGGAAACATTTCTTTTGGGTTTAAATGTATATATTTATTATACCATAGAAGGGGTTTTATACATTGGTATACTATTTATACTATTCATAGATGCCAAAACTATACATAGTTTGGCAATGCTGTAGGTGCGTAGCTTAAGATAGAGTTAAATTATGAATCTTATAGCATGTCATTAGATATAAGTTAATAGGAAGGTTACTCTTAGGGTTGGGATAAATCCATGTGAAAGGGGATAACCTTAGAATAGAACACTAATGGTCAATACAAATCGAGAAATGGTAGTGATGATCTAGAAGATCTCAATTGAAGTTACTGGGTGATGAATCTTTAGCCAAAGTAGTGCAGGTAGCCACTATCTACAGTGTCGGTTCACTATATGCTCCAATTTACATTCTAGGCTGGGGAAATCATATATGAGATAGTATACAATATGGTAGCTCTAGATTTGTAGGACACATCACTATGCTTAGAAAATGCTATTTGGAGGATGAGGTTACCAAACCAATATCTTCATCAAAGGGTAGGGCCATCTACCTATTTGGTATATGTGCGAGGGATCGTAGTTAGTCCATGGTTTCCGATGCCCTAAGTCGTAGGAGGCATATCTCCTCTATGATTTCAATCTAAATTGACTTTAAGGACAAGTGTTGCAAAAATAAGGTGACGAATTTTATGAGCAAGTTAAGCAAGCACTCACGGACAATTTGCAAGACTGAAGGTACGAGGGATATCGCTTTGATCCTAATGGATTATTGAGATTTAAGGGAAGGATTTATGTACCTAACATTGATGAAATAAGGAGCATGGTATGGAAAGAAGTTCATAATGCATCCTATTCAGGACATCTTGGTGTAACAAAGATGCTGGTTGGTGTAAAGCCATTATATTTTTTGGAAGGGTATACAAGGAGATGCAGCTAGATTTGTAGCAAGTTTCCTAGAGTTCCAAAGAGTGAAGGAAGAGCACCATCATCCTACAGGTCTACTATATCCGCATGAAGTTCTAGAAAGTAAGTGGAAAGTTATTAGCATGGATTTTGTGCAAGGTTTCCATATGTCAAGGAACAAGCACAATGCCATTCTGGTAGTGGTTGACAAGTTGACAAAATTATCTCACTTCATACTAGGGAATTTGATTGACGAAGCTACTACAATAACACAAAAGTTCATTTAAGAGATATTTAGATTGCATGGGATACCTGAGAAGATCATTTCTAATAGGGATGCTAGGGTAACATCTAGGTTTTGGAAAACCCTATTTTCTGCACTTGGAACAAAATTGAATATAAGTTTTGCGTATCATCTAGAAATGGATGGACAAATGGAAAGGGTGAACCAAGTATTAGAAGGCCTACTAAGGATGTATTGTATGGATCAATAGTACAAGTGGGAGGATTACCTACCTTTGGTAGAGTTTGCATATAATTACCTCTATTATTTTGCAATTAAGATAACACCATTTGAAGCATTATATGGCAAGAAGTTTCAAACTCATATAAGCTGGGATAAGCTAGAAGATAGGATAAGCCTTGGGCTAGAAATGTTACCAAAAATGGAGGAACAAGTTGGAATTATCAATCAGAGGTTAGCAGAAGCTAAAGATAGGAAGAAAATTTATGTTGATTCTAAATGTGTACCTAGGAATTTTGTTGCAAGGGATAGGGTATTATTGAGAGTTAAGCCTCACACGAGTTCTATCAAGTTTGGAAAGTCATCCAAACTAGCTTCACGCTATGTTGGACCTTTCAAAGTTATTGAAGAAATTAACCCTGTTGCGTATATGATTGCCTTGCCACTAGCTCTTGGTAGAATGCATAACATATTTCATGTCTCATATCTTAAAAATTATATACTAGGCGATAACCATGTTATATATTGAAATGCTTTATAGGTGTAGGACCCAGGGGTGGTAATGATTAAGCCGCTCAAGGTACTCAAAAAATTTAAGCTTTGCTTACGTAATCAAGAGGTTCTACAATGCAAGTCCAGTGGGATCAGTATGTAGAAGATTCTACCACATGGGAAGACTATGCTAAAATAAAGCGGAAGTTTCCACAAGTCTTGCTAGATTTTGAAAACTCTTGAAAACAATGATGTTTTGTGTTATGATGTTTCATGATGTGTGCTAGATGTTATGATCATATTTTGTACTTAAAAATCATCGGGGACAATGATTCACAAGGGGGGAATATGTTACACTTCGTGTGTATTATCTATTTACTATTACCAAGTTTGCTAAATTGCTTCAATAAATGTGAATGTGTTTTACTTATGAATTCTAATGGACATATGCTGAATGAATGTTTGATTCAATTAAAATGCTTTATGATTTAGTATATGAAATATATAATGTGAATATAACGTGTATGTGAGGTATATGATGCATTGATTTGGATAACTACTATTATGGTGAACTAAGATGAATGCAAGAACAAGTTCAAGCCTTTGGAAGAGAGGAGAAGTAAAACTTAGGAAAAGAACTTGGTCTGGTAACCTTTAAATTTGGGCTTACTGAAAAATCACTCACTCACACCCTAGTTGGTCTTAGTTAAGTCAAGTCAGTTCGGGTAAAGGGTAAGTGATCTTTTGTTTTGGTTATGAATGTTTATATTGAATTGCAATCTTGTTTTATGATCATTTTGAATGAGGAATGTGATGAAGTCTTGAAGTTGTGTTGAAATCCTTCCTTGAGTGTTTACTTGTATATCAATGAGATATATGCATTTAATGTATACATATGTATATATGTGTGTGTCTTTGGTAAACTCATACATATGAGTAAATACATACATGAGTATACATAGGTAGACGTACCTATGCATGCTCATGGATGGATTACCCTTATGCATGGGAATATCAATTGGACTAAGTGACATATATATATACATTCCATGTATATATGTTGATCGATAGAATTGTATGTTTGAGTGTTTTATAAAGATATAGAAATAGAATTACGTGTATATATATATGTGTGTGTGTGTGTAAGTTGATATAGAGACATATATACTTATGTATAATATATATATATATATATGTAATACTATTCTTTATATTTATATATTTAATATAAATATGTTTTATAATAAAATATATTCAATAAACTTGTGGAATGAATATATATATATATATATATATATACTATGTGTATATATAATATATAAATGAAGCTATTTATATAATTCCCAAGTGCATAAATAAGTGTTGATTATTATTGTTAACATTATAAAGCAAAGCACATATGGTAACATATGGCACATAAAGGATTTAGTGCATAAAGTATATGGCACAACATTTAAAGGAAAGAAGCCAGCACACAAAGTCTTTAAAGACCAAGTCAAAGCATGAAACAAAGCATATATGAGTTAGTGTTGTTGTGTAAACATTTTAGAATGAAGCTAATATTGTTTAAAGAAACCTGTAGAATATGTCAAGTTGCACCTATGAAGGTGGCACCAAGTATTATGAGGTGGTGCTATATTTGCTTGAGGTTAGAATGTAAAAGAAGTCTTTGAATTTGTATAAGCCTACAAATTATATTTAAACTCAGTCAAGTGAAAACTTGGCAGAATTTTGTAGTGGAATTTGAATTAGGAAACTTGTTGTCCCAAATATCAAGTCGACTCAACCATTTAAATGGTGAGGACATTGATGTGTTGCAAACCTGTGAGTGAGTCATTGCCTGAGGATAAAAGGTGGAAAAAATACTTACTTGTTTGTAGCCTTCTATTACTCACAAATTAGTATAAATAGAGGTGCCCATTCTACCAATTTTTATACTTATCATTTTGATTTTCTTTGTGTTATTTTGCTACAAATTATGTGAGAGTAAATTTAGAATTGTGAGATAAAGAGAGTTGCTTGTTATTTTATATTTTTTGTTGAGAGATCTACAGAGAAGCTAGTAGAGGTATTTGGTTGTTCGTAGTGGAAGTAGCAAGCGATCTTGATCCATCAAGCTAGGAGGGAAGATTATTCAGTTGGAGCTTTAAAAAGGCATGTTGATTTCTACTCCCTTGTTAATATGTTGAAAAGGTTGTTTATTATGATTTCATTTTGAAAAGATTGTCTTTCAAGTGTGTTTGATGCTTGCAAGTCTTTTGAAAGATCTTTAATTGCCTCTTGTTTTGGGAAACCTTTCTTTTGGGTTTAAATGTATATATTTATTATACTATATAAGGGGTTTTATATGTTGGTATACTATTTATACTATTTGTAGATGTCAGAACTATACATAGTTTGGAAATTCTCTAGGTATGTAGCATAAGATAAAGTTAAATTATGAATCTTATATGTCATTAGATATAAGTTAACGGGAAGGTTATTCCTGGGGTTGGGATAAATCCACGTGAAAGGGGATAACCTTAGAATAGAATACTAATGGTCAATACAAATTGAGAAATGGTAGTGGTGATTTAGAAGACCTCACTTGAAGTTACTGGGTGATGAATCTTTGGCCAAAATAGTGTAAGTAGCCACTATCTACATTGTCAATTCATTGCATGATCCAGTTTACATTCTAGGCTGGGGAAATCATATATGAGATAGTAGACAATATGGTAGCTCTAGATTTTTAGGACACATCACTATGCTTAGAAAAGGCTATTTGAAGGATGGGGTTACAAAACCAATCTCTTCGTCAAAGGGTAGGGCCATCTACCAATTTGGTAGACGTGCGAGGGACCATAGTTAGGCCATGGTTGGAAAAAAAGTGCTTGAGTGATGCTTCTCCTCATGTAGTTGGCGACTAAGATTTGGGAGGAAATTTTGGACCATTTGTATTTCTAGTTCTTGTGAGCTTGTTGAAGAAATGTATGTAAACATGTGTCCATATATATGAAAATTGTAATACAAAATGTTATCTTGAATATATTTATGTAAAGTTAAATCATGCTTATATTATTGGAATGATTCTTTGATTATGCAATGGAAAAGTTTGGATAAAGTAATATATCAAATGATACATTTTTATTGAATAAAAAGGATTTTTTTTATTTCTCTACATTAGATGTATAGATAGTTATATGTGGGTAAAAATTAGTAGATTTACTAGGGAGAACAATGGGCGTGTTACATAGATTGACTTTCAATCAAGAAGGTGAGCCAATTGGACTTGGATCTAAATCTTTTAAGGTCTTGGAATGGTTTGGAATTGATTGAAATAGATTAACGTAATTAGACTATGTGACCTAATATAAAAGATGCAAGATACCAACAATTTATAGACAAAAATAGAGAATTGCAGGAAGATCTAGGAAGGGCAAGGGACTGTGTACCTATCATAAAAATTTGTTGTTGGTTTGAATATAGGGATAGAGTCACCCAACAACATATGGGTCCTTGTAGGGGTGCCCTGAACTTGTTTTTGCAGTCCTCTGATACCATATCAAAGCTTCTAATTCTTGGTTGTAAAGCCCTCGAAACACAATCAAATAATTCTATAGGTGAGTTTTCATGAGTTGACAAGATGTAGGGCTTTAATTGCAAAAATGAACAAATTATCTTCAAGTTTCCTTCAATCCCCTCTAAACCTAAAATCTACACATTCATAAAGAGAATAAATGTTGTGCCATTTATGGGCTTTCCTTGGTCAAACCCCGTGTTAGTGTTTACACTTCCAATTGATGGTAATGCCAATGATAAAAATGGATAAATTTGTAATGTAAAATTGCACCCCCTTACAATTCCACATACATTATTGCATCCGCTTTAGTGTCCACTCCCTTAGAACTTGTGTAGGCTCATTTTAGCCCCTACATCAGCCCTTTTCCCTCTCAAGATGCTCAACACCCCTTTTCAGTAGCTACCTTCGCATGTCATCTTTGCATCGAACCTTATGCTTTTCCCATTCTTGGTATTCTGTAGCATAATGTGTCTAGACACTAGCGTACTGCGTAGACGTCTGCACGTCATACTAGCATCCTACGATGTTTCAATATTCAAACAACTATTTTTGAGCATTTTTTCCACTTCTCAACCCCTTTTGTCAGTGGTAATGGCTTAGAACACCTTGTAACGGCTTGAGAAGATTCTTTTCCCTCCTATTCTCTCTTTTAATGTTATTTTTTCAATTCCATTGCTTCTTCTGAGTTCTTCTAGCTTCTCTCTAGATTTGGCTCTAGCCTTCTACTCTCCAGCTCTTGCTTGCATAGCTCCATACAACTTGCTACAACAACCTCAAGCTCCTAAAATCTCACAACGCTCTTTGCAACTCCCTTGTCTCTTGTAGTTGATATCTCTCTTGCCTTATGCTTACGAGCATCTTGGGATTTCTCACATCCCCTATATATTGCATTTATATTTTGTGATACGGGTTCTCCTCCTCGAGCGAGGTTGTTTATTATCACTCATCACATATTGTATTTCTCTCTATCTATTTGTGGAGGTGGGAACACCAAAACGGGGGTTTGACTGAGGAAAACCCCTATAAAACCCCAACACTCTCTCTAGATTTTAGATATGTGGGTATTGAAGACATTCATGTGCTGGAGGCTTCACTATTTGGTTTTTTGTGAGAAGTTTTCTTTCTCTATCCTCTTTAGCTCTATCATTTACTTTATCTTATTTCAATCTTATTACTTTCTGTTACTTTCTTGCATTTCGGAAGTTCTTAGTAATTAGATTGTCAACAATTGCCTTGTTGTTTTTTGGGATATTCTCGCTTTTTGGTCTATACGATACGCTAGTGTGCCTCTAGGATGCAATTGCATCACACTATCATCTATATTTTGCACTGTCGTACTTTGGTTGAGAGCTCGTCAGTTTATCTAGAAAACCTTTGTGACCTACTCTTTCTGATTTTAGAACTCTCGCGTTGTTCCTTGAGGTAGTTTAGGGTAGTTCACCTCTTGGGAATCTCTTGAGAATAAAGAGACTCATGAGTAGCGAATTCCCCTTCTCTACAAAATGATAGGAAGGAATGATGAATAAACAAAGTTCTACAATTCACCACCCTTAAATGGCTTCCTTGAAGGGCTAAAGTCACACACATCACTTCAAGGTCTTGGATCTTGGTTGTTTGATTTATTGGATTGCTTGGATTGCTTAGAGACCTACAACAAGGGTTAGCCTTCACAAACAACGATAACATAAACACATATGAACTCACATAAGATTTGACATGATGTTAGGATATTGAATTACTACAATAAAGCTCTAAAATGCTACTCTTAACTCTCTTGATAGTGCTCTTGACAATGATTGCTTTAATGATTTCCTAAATTTTCCTTGTTAGTTTTGAAATGATGCAATAACTAGGTATTTATATACAATGATTCTAATTTACCATAAATTTAATCTCGATAGCCGATATTTTCATATTGAATTTTGAATGTTAAAATGTCGACATTGACATATCCAAAATTGGTCCCCAACAAAATAGGGGGACCCATATGCGCTTGGGCGAACAGATCATGGCCCTATTTTCTAGGACATTAAGTTTCAGGGGAAAAATATCAATTGGATGCATTTGTTCGATGCTTACCATTTCTTGAAATATGGTACAAATGGGCCACAAAATGCATAATTTAGGAAATTAGGTTCTCAATTAGGCTCAATAATTTAGGGGGGACACAACATAGAGTGAAATTGTCAAGGGTGACAATTTACCATGGTACACGAATTTCACAAAATTTGTGAAATGACAAGAAGTTTTTATTGTTAGTTTTGAAGTATTTTGTTTCAGTAAGTTCATGAGTTCACAAAATTCTCAAAAGATATACATGTTGAATAATTGATGTTGAAAGGTTTCAAATTTTATTTTTTTGGCTAGTTCATGAATTCACAAAATACTCAAAAGGTTGATAGTTTTTTTGAGTTTTCAAAAAGTGTGACAAGTGATCAAAATTTTGGCATTTTGGTGGGTTCTTGAAATTCTCAGCTCACAAAAGTTATGATTTTCCTGAAAAGTTTAATTTAAAGCATAATTAAGGGCTTGGGGACTTATTTTTAATATCTCATATCCAAATAATGAGAATTTTTGATATGACATGTCGTTCTATATTGCATTTTCCAACACCTTTCTAGTTCAATGTTACAAGGTAGACCCTCTATTTTACTCTTTAATAGAAGAATTTGAAGTGTACAATTTTTGTTTTTAAAATTACTATTTTTTCTATTAGTTCATTTAAATTTACCATTATTTTACTTGCTCCTTTATAAACTTCAAGTACCAAAAATAATACTTGTTTCTAAACAACATCCTTCTTTTCGGCCACTAACATTTCCTTGAAACCCTAGCTCATTGTATTTTATTGATATTAAAGCCTCAAAAATAAATTACAAGTACTAGGGTTATGGCCATTCCTTCATTATTTATAATTTATTAGCTGAATTGGGAGACAATAAGCTTGGGCATATTGTTGTGGAGGATATTTGGAATAGAATGAAAGAAAACCCTAGGGAACCTATGAAAAAAGTAATATTTAGAAGTGGATTGGCTCATGTTGGTGGATTCCTAATGGATTTTCAATTTTCACATTTGGTACTAGCATGTGTTAAACATTACAAACTAGACACCAAAGGAATCAGAATATTTCATGATAGGGTAGTTTCCAATTATATGGATAGAATGTTAGCTTGGTCCTAAGATTATCCCCATAAGATAAATTTACAAAAGTTGTTGAATAAGAGAACTTAGAGGGGGGGTGAATCAGTTGTCACAAATATTTAAAACCTCCACCAAAATTAGATCAACTATAAATATTTTACCATGTTAGAAAGATTAATCATTAAGTGCAAAGGCAAAATCTGAAAAGCATCACACATACACAATAACACCAGATTTACGTGGAATACCCAATAAGGAAAAAACCATGGTGAGGATTAGCTCACAATATAAAGAATGTCAAAATTGATTACAAAAGGTCACTGCCAAAGAAGGCTCACTGCCAAAACAATATTCACTATCTGAATTAGGACTCACTATCCAATAAGGGTTAACCACCCAGAGGGCTCACTACCACATAGATACAAAGAAGATAGAAGAGATATGTTATAGAGAGAAGACAATATCAATGCAATGGATATTTCCACCACAATTCACTCACACACTTGCATACATGCTTAAATGATAGAGTACACCTTCAGCTCACTGCATCTAGAAACTCAACAATTAGATTTCACACTGATCTACCAAAATCACATCACATACACACTGTTTTGCATCTACTTCACATCTATCTTTCTCTATTTCTTTGCATACCTTATACCAATATCTCATCCTGTATTTATACCATCTTCAACTTTGAAACATATCCAAAGTCAGCCATACAAGATTTAAATTCAAATTACGTCAGTGCAAAATCATTCTAGGGTGGAATTAGAATGAGGGTGACTTGAACACATGCTTGATAAGGACCCAAATAAATCCCAAAACGCTTCATGAACTTCAAAAGTAGTGTTTAACACAAGGTTGACCAAACCAGTGTAAAACACATAGAACAATTAAGCACACACAACCCTTAACACGATCCAATCTTTCTAGATGAAAAAAATATCTTCAAAATGATCATATTAGCTTAACTCCAGAACTGCAAGACATAAAACTCAAACAAGAAGAAATCCGAAGCAACTATATTTCTCTTGAACCTCAGCCAATTACCCTAAATAACATAGTTTACAACTGGTGAATATAACTCACACTGTACAATAATCTAGAAACCCAAAATCTGGATGAAGTAGCCTCCAACAACCATGATCAACATACCTAAACCACATGAACACAGGAGAAAATCTTGGAGCAAAAAATGAACATCTGCAACCTTTTTCCTTTACAATTTTCTCAATATCCTTGACATATACAACCAATGACCCGCATCAATGATATCAATGACAACAACAACCATTTGATAACCAGTTAACCAGTTGACATCAATGACAACACCTTCATTCTTGCAACAATCTCCCCCTTTGTCATTGATGGCAACACATGATGTGAAAAACCATCAAAGAAAACACAACTTTGAATACAGTTTCCATGATTTTACTTTCTCCCCCTTAGTAGATACTTTATTTCACATGATACTCTCTCTCTTTTTTTCACATCTTTCTCTCCCCCTTTGACTTCAATGGCAAAGGAAAAAAATATTTTACATTGATTTCCCCTTTGACATTGAGAAAAAAAAATCTTTCAATGACAACACATGAAACTACCTACTCCCCCTGAGAGGTAGCCACCAAAACATCAATCCAGAAGAAAGATAGATCCATAGACCCATGAGATTGATGCATCTTCATATGCATCTAGTTCAAGAAAGGAGGAGCAATAACCCCTAACTTTTCTCGGAGATACTCAAAAATATCTTTAGGAAGAGCCTTCGTAAACATATTAGTAATTTGATCCTTTGTAGGTACATACTCAAGTTTTACTTCATTCTCCACAACCTTCTCTCTCAAAAAGTGATACCTGATAGATATATGCTTTGTCCTCGAGTGCATCGCTGGATTCTTTGAAATATTAATTGCACTTGTATTATCATAGAAAATAGAAATAGGATCATCATACATTACTTTGATATCTTTCAATGTCTGTCTCATCTACAAAACTTGTGTACAACAAGATGTTGCAGAAATATACTCAGCTTTAGCAGTAGATAAGGAAACTGAATCTTGCTTTTTACTCAACCAAGCCACCAATTTGCAACCAAGAAAGAATGCACCACAACTTGTACTTTTTCTATCATCTACATAGCCAACCCAATCTACATTTGTATAAGCATTTAGTGTAAAATCAATATCCCTAGGATACCACAAGCCATAATCCAGAGTGCCATTCAAATATCTGAATATTATCTTAATAGCAACAACACATGTTAGGATCTTCTTGAAATCTAGCCACAAGACAAACTGCATACATGATATCTGGTATAGTAGTAGTCAAATACAAAAGTCCACCAATCATAAATCTATATTTTCTTTGATCAGCCTTAGGTGAATCATCATATTTACTTAATTTGCAACCAATCACCATAGGAATGCATACCAGTTTGGAACCATCCATCCCAAACTTATTCATCATTTCTCTTACATACTTTGACGTGAAATAAAAATATCTTTCTCTATCTGATTGATTTGTAGGCCAAGAAAGAAATTCATCTCACCAAACATAGACATCTCAAATTATTTTTGCATTTCTTCAGAAAACATCTTGCACATGATTCCATTTCCTCCAAAGATAATATCATCAACATACACGACTACTATCAAGATCTTTTCATTTTCAATTTTAAAATACAGATTACTATCTATCGTACCTTTGTTGAAACCTTGTTGAATCAAATACCTATCTAACCTTGCATACCAAGCTCTAGGAGCTTGCTTCAATCCATACAAATCTTTCTTCAATATATAGACCATATCTGGTTGATCTGAAAACTTAAATCCTTTTGGTTGTTCCATGTAGACCTCTTCCTCTAACTCACCATTCAAGAATATAGACTTAACATCCATTTGATAGACCTTGAAATATTTATGAGCAAAAAACACTAAGAAAATATAGCTTCCATTCCTGCCACCAAAGCAAAATTTTCCTAAGAATATATACCTTCTAATTTTGAGTAACCCTTACACACAAGCCTTGCTTTATTTCTGACCACTTCTCCATTCTCATTCAACTTGTTTCTGAATACCCACTTTGATCCAATTATGTTTTTATCTTCTGGTCTAGGGACCAATTCCCAAGTTTGATTCTTCTCAATGTACATAAGTTCTTCTTTCATAACTTCCATCCAATGCTCATCTTTACATGCTTCACTCACAGTCTTTGGTTCAATCTAAGAAAGTAAACACAAATTTATCTCACTAGCTGCAACTCTGCTTCTTGTCAATACTCCTTTTGTCTTATCTCCAATGATATGAATTTCTAAATGATTTTTATGCACATATTTAGGTGTCTTTGGGGACACCACCGGAGCTTCCTCTTCTTCTTCATTATGAATTTCTTGTTGATCCTTCTTCTATTTTTCCATAATTTCTTCAGTTCTTACGCAATCAGGTTCATCAGATACATATCCATCAACTTCAATTGAATTCTTCATTGCTTCATCAACCTTGACATTTGAGATTTCTACACTCTTCCTTACTATTTTATTGAAACATCTGTAAGCTTTTCTTCTGGTAGAATATCCAAAGAAAATGCCTTTATCACTTCTTGCATCAAACTTCCCTAAGTTTTCTTCATCCAATCTGATATAACATTTGCTTCCAAATACCTTGAAATACTTAACGGTAGGAATTCTTCCACACCATAATTCATAAGGGGTCTTAGTACTATTGGCTCTTGCTTGAACATGATTGAACACATAAACAGTATTGTGAATAACTTCTCTCCAGTAAACTTTTGGTATACCAACTTTAGTAATCATTGATCTAGCAGCTTCTTGAATTGTTATGTTCTTTCTTTCAACAACTCCATTCTGTTGAGGGGTTCTCAGAGAAAATAATTGTCTTTTTTATTCCATGAACTTCACAAAACATATTAAGCTCATGGGAGGTGAATTCACCACCTCTATCAGACCTCAAATATTTTATTCTCAAATTTACTTCATTCTCTACCATAGCCTTGAATGTTTTGAATCTATTTAACGCATAAAATTTCTCTCTAAGAAAAGTAACCCATTTTCATCTAGAGTAATCATCAATAAAAAGCATAAAGTACCTTTCACCTTGTAGACTAATCACTCTTGTAGGACCACAAAGATCTATATGAATTAAATCCAATAGTCTAGTAGCAGATTGTTCCTTTGATCTAAAATTATTCCTTGCTTGCCTTCCAAACTGGAAATTCATGAAAATAGAATTAACAGGCTTTGTAATCCTTGGTAAATCTCTCATGAATTACACTACACTAATCCTCGCCATGTTATAAAAATTGATATGACACATTCTTCGGTGCCATATTCAATTGTCATTAAACTGAGTCATAAAGAAATGTCCATCAACACCCTTAAGTTGATATTTATTTCCTTCAGACTTCTTTGCTGTAGCAATCACTGTTCCAAATCCTTTACTAATTTCAAATCTCTCATCCTTAAATACAAGATCATATCCCTTACTACACATTTTTCCAAAACTTAAGAGATTATGCCTTAAACCCTTAACATAGTACACATCATCAGTATTATGCTTGCCATCAAAACTTATTGAACCTATCCCACAAATCTTAGCACTAGTATCATCTCCAAACATAACTAAGCCTCCATCATATTTTTAAGTTTAACAAAATTACTTTTATCACAGATCATGTGATGTGAACAACCACTATCAACAACCCAATAGCTCTTAAATTCTTGTTTACCATGTAGGGAAGAGATTATAGTATCTTTATCTTTCTCTTTCTCTAGAGGACATTCCTTCACCTAACTTTCAGAATTAGCAGAAGTAGGTTCATCTTTTATAGCCAAGAACAAGCATTCATTGTCATCAAAATCTCCATAATCAGATTCATCACAAAAAATACTAGCATCCTCATTCACATAATATGCTTTGTTGATCTTCTTACCTTTGTTTTCTTTATTAAATCTTTGTTTATTCCTCTTAGCTCTTTTTGGAAATCTCAAAGAATAATGACCTATTCCTCCATGACTAAAGAATTTAAAGGGTAACTTACCTTCATACTTATCAGAGCCTTTCCTCATCCTTCTCACAAAGTTAGCTTCTACTTCATCAAGATTTTCTTCATCTGGATCTTCAGCTCTTGTAGTCTTAAAAGTAGTTTTTGATCTTGATCCATTTCTCAAATTTGATTTTCTCATCTCATAAGATGTTAGAGTTCCCAATAACCGATCTTTAGAGTAAGTCTTGTAATTCATATATTCTTCAATAACATATACCTTTTCACTGTATGCATTGGGGAGAGTTGTAATAATCTTCTTTACAATCCTAGTTTCATCTACTGTAGCACCAAGTCCTCACATTTCACCTACCAGCTCATCCACTCTATGTACATAAGATTTAATGTTCTCATCTTCAGACATATGCATGACCTTAAACTGTTCCTCCAGATTCTACAACTTTGCTTCCTTGACCTTTTCATCTCCATCGTTCATCTTTTCTAAAGCATCCTAGACTTCTTTAGCAGTCTTTAAATTTTGAACTTTAATCAATTCAAAATTTAAAATACTATTCTTCAAAATGAACTTCACCTTATTGTTTTCTTCATGCGCCTTGATTTCATCAGTTGTAATAAGACCATTAGCAGGAGGAGGGTAAGTAGTCTTATAATCTTTCTCAACCTCATATCCACAATACTCTAGATATCCTTCCATTTGTATTTTCCAGATAGCATAGTTAGTTCCATCAAACTTAGGAGACTCAAATGTGATCTTGCATGCAATCTTAGACCTTACTTAAGTGGTTAAGCTTTCTTCCAAGGAACCAAGCTCTGATACCAATTGTTGAACAAGAAAATTGAGAGGGGGGTGAATCATTTGTCACAAATTTTTAAAACTTCCACCAAAATTAGATCAACTACGAATCATTTACCTTGTTAAAATGATTAATCATTAAGTGCAAAGGAAGAGACTAAAAAGCATCACACATATATAATAACACCAGATTTACGTGGAAAATCCAATAAGGAAAAAACCAAGGTGAAGATTATCTCACAATATAAAGAATATCAAAACTGATTACAAAGGCTCACTGCCAGAGAAGGCTCACTTCCAAAATAAGACTCACTATCCGAATCAAGATTCACTGTCCAACAAGGTTTAACCACCTAGAGGGCTCACTACCACACATATATAAAGAATATAGAAGAGATATGTTACAAAGAGAAGACAGTCTCAATGCAACAAATATTTCCACCATAATTCCCTCACACATTTGCAAACATGCTTGAATGATAGATTACACCTCCAACTCACTGCATCTGAAAACTCAACAATTAGATTTCACATTGATCTTCCAGACTCACATTACATACAAATTATTTCGCATCTACTTCACATCTATCTTGCTCTATTTCTTTGCATACCTTTCACCAATATCTCATCCTATATTTATACCATCTTCAACTTTGAAACATATCCAAATTCGGCCATACAACATTTAAATTTAAATTAGGTCGATGCCAAAAAATTCTAAGGTGGAATTAGAATGAGGGCGACCCAAACACACGCTTGATAAGGACCCAAATAAGTCCCAACACGCTTCATGAAATTTGCAAGTAGTGTTTAACACAAGGTCAACCAAACTAGTGTAAAACACATAGAAAAATTAAGCACACACAACCCTTAACACGATCCAATCTTTCTTCTAGATGAAAAAATCATCTTCAACATGATCATATCTGCTTAAATCTAGAAGTGTAAGACATAAAACTCGAACAAGAAGAAATTAGGAGCAACTACATTTCTCTCGGACTTTAGCTAGATACCTTGAAAAACACAGTTCACAACTGGTGAATATAACTCGCATTGTACAATGATCTAGAAACCCAAAAAATGGATAAAGCAGCCTCCAACAACCATGATCAACATATCTGAACCACACGAACATAGGAGCAAATCCTGGAGCAAAACCCAGAGCAAACATTGAACACTTGCAACCTTTTTCCTTTACAATTTTCTCAATATCCTTGACATATACAACTAATGATCTGCATTCATGATATCAATGACAACAACAACCAATTGATAACTAGTTAACTAGTTGACATCAATGACAACACCTTCATTCTTGCAACAAAAGTAAGTATTGAAAAAATAAGCCTCTATTTACATGGTAAGAGAAGTATATTTTGAACAATATGGTAAACACTGGTTGAAGGTGCCTAAAAAGGGAAAGTTTTAAGTTTCCTAAAGGGTTGCAAAGAGCACACTTCATAAAAATAATTTATGAAATAATTTTTCTAAATATGATTGTAGAGACAAGGATACTAGTGTTTTTTTAGTATTGGGTTGTCAATTCATTCTTACCATTGGTTATGAGTCACAATATATTAATTGGAGAACACGTGTAAGTGATCATTTACATGATCAATCAATTTTTTTTTGAAGAATTAATTGTTGGAGTACAAAATACATTGAGAGGGGGGGTGAATCTGTGTCTTAATAAACAATATCAATTTATTGATGTTTCAAAACCACTTAATCTCTTTGAAAATAGTGAATTTTTAGTTTCAATATTATGATCAAAATGTGATAACCAAATTTAGATTCTCAAAACATATAAAATCAAATGATACAATGTAAATATAGAAGACAACAAGATCAAAAATGCATCCACAAAAGAGTCATAACACAATATTTTTAATGAGTGGAAAACCCTCATAGGGATGAAAAACCACTCAGTAAAATGCCTCACTGGCTTACTAAATGCCTCATTGGCAAAGCCTCACTGGCTACAGAATGCCTCATTGGTTACAAGATGCCTCACTGGCAACATAAGCCTCACTGGCTCTTAAATGCCTCACTGGAATAAAGGTCAATCTTTGTCTCACTGACATGACCTTACAACATTCTGTAAAACATGAAAAAATAAAAGACAAAGGGTTTCTCTATTTCAATACAAAGTATTTTTTGATTATCTCATTTTCATTTGAGACTAAAGAACATGAATGTATAAACAATTACAATCTGCACTTAAATTTCCTTCTTATAGCTCATCACAAACTTCCTCATCAAATGCTTCCAGCTTTTACAAAAACATATTTCAGTATTCTTCTCAACAATAATGACTCTTATTAGAGTATAATATCACTGTGTACTACATCTCATATATTCTATCTAAGTGATATCTTTGTGAAAGCACCGAACATCAAATAGTGATAAATCAATGTTTAAATAAGCAATCAATAATGTATACAATGCTACTATCTATCATCAAAAGAAACTAACAAATGAAACCTTTAAAAACTATTCCATAATTATCCCTGTCAGTTCACTGTGTGGCTGCTCTTTAACAAACTGCCAACATAACCATCCATAACTATTTTCAAATATCACCGTGGAGTAGCATTTCTAGCCATTTAAACTATTGTTGATAAAATAAACATTGTGCTTTTTAAACATATGTAACACATGCTTGTATATGGTCGTAATTGTGTCTAAACCAAGGTATGAAAACTACACAAAATACCCCACACCAACGCAGTCAGTAAACCTTAGTTTACACTTTACAAGAAACAATGTATTTTTGACAAAACCGTGCCCTAGAAAATACCAAATGAAACACACGACCCTTAAAAAAACTTTAGGAACAACAACAAGTTTTGAGAGCTTGTGCCCTAGCAACAGGGTATACACAAGTTTAGGCAATAAACTTACATATGTGCCCAATACCAAAACCCATGTCGACACAACGAGAGTATGTAAGAATGAACAAGGTCAAAATGATAGACTTTGAATCAAATCTGACAACGATACACAATGCAGCCATAACTTGACCTTAACAAATGCAAAGACAATAAACATTATAAAACCCCATGTAAAAACGACAAGTTCTCAACTCTTAAAATTTGAAACAAAAACCATTTTAAGATTATACAAACATATACCCAAAACCATACTAGGATTTAAATTGAAACGAGTTACCATTTGAATGAATTTCAATCTAGCAAATGGGGTTGACATCACCTTGTTGAAGCTGAAACCAACTTGCTCGAAAACTATTCCCCTGTATTTTCCAGCCACAATACCACTTCTAGCTACCACCATAACTGCCAAGCTTCCTCAATCTAAATGCGGCCACAAGGTTTTCAAAAATGTTGTCTTTGAGTTAGGGTTCTCAACATGTCAAGTCAAAAGAAATGTCATTTGTAAAACACAAAAACATCATTGTGCCTTTTTAATCATTATTTTGCATGAGTGTTCAAAACCCTAAAAATACTTGTGTCATCCTTTTACATAAATGTGGCCACACATCATAATGACCAATGCTCAAAGCCATATGTCGGTCTAGCAAAACTCATATGCATATCAAAATTTCTGCCTCAACAAAAATTGATGTCTCAACGACTTTTCAATGTCAAAGTCACCCATAAAAATAGAAATATATTCTTCCTTTGTAACAAAAGAACATGCCATCCCAATGAAATTTAACACCAATCAAACAACACTAAACCTTCAATGAATGCCACAAATGTGTGCCAACTTGAACATTCAACCTGACATCAATGCCAAAACCAATGTCAAAGGGGTCAACATCAATTTCTATATATATCCTCCAATTTGTTCTATACTATTTTAGGCATGAGAGTTTTGATTGAACTAAGGACTCAAGAGGTATATGAAAACACTATGCATATTTATGATTTCTACCCATAAATAGAATAAAACATTGGTAATAAGGACTTCAGAAGAGTTAATGATGCCTTTAGTATGTTGACTATGAGGGACTTGGAAAGAAGCATGGGTTATAGGATCTCTCCCGAAGCATCAAAACTAGTTACTAAATATGGTAGCTTCTATATTCACTACCCTAAGTTTTTTATATTTGAGGCTAGGAGGTTTTGAAGGTTCTCCAACAAGTTTTCTAAATATGCGAGTTATTGCTTCATTATGATTACATTATTTAGACAAATATAAATAATAAATAAGAATTTTAAAGATAGAAAGAAGGCGGGGTATCTCTTCCCAATAAATCTAAGTAACTACAACTATTTTTTAATTTGGTGCACATAATGTGGAAATGTTAGTAAAAAAGATTAAAAAAACATTTTTACACAACTAGAATGATTTTTGATAGTAAAAATTATGTCAAAGATAATTAATACCTAGCATAATAATCATGTTCCCCAAGTAGAATATTTTTTCAAGGATCACGTTGATGACTTTGAAGTAAGTAAAAGAGACAAGATGAGGATGACTAGGGAGTAGGTTGAAAGATTTGATATGCAATAGAATGTAGAAGGAATAAATGATGATGATTTTGATATTGTTGACTTTATTTTCATTTCTACCATCCAAATGCAACGTCCAACCTATCAACTGCACAAAAAAGGAGGTTATATAAATTAGAGAAATAACACAATATATCTTATGAGGATAAAATATTGATAAAATCATAACCTTTTAGAGATATTACCATTAGACCTAGTCTTAAGGATAATGTATCAAGGAAACAAAAGAAATCCTCATCTTCATTTGACACATCTATCACAATTGCATATTCTACAAGGCCCAAGATAACTAAAATTAGAGGTGATGATGATGTATACCCTCAAAATAAGGTTGATATATAGGGGTCATGTGAGGTAGAAATTCAAGTTCTAAGGAAGAAATTAGAAGTAAGAAGATCTACTCTGTCAAAGTTAGTTTTTAGATTCTTAGTGAAGAGAAACTACAAGAAATTTCTCCACCTCATTCTTTCCCACTAGTTTCTTCTCCATATAATACATCTCCTCTTCATATGCCCACTCCACCTTCTCCTCCTCCATCTCCACCACTAGAGTTAACAATAGCACTAGTCCATCTCCAAAACCTACTCTCCCACCTTTAACACTAAAAAATTAGGCAATACCATCCCCTTCTCCTTGGCTCAAAGAGGTGGTTGGAAAGAAAATAAAGTGTTCCCAAATAGAAGGTCTAAGTTTTTATTCAGTAGCTAAATTGATCTAGGCTACCCCACAATCAAGGAAGGTTTGTAAAACTTCCATATTAATGGTTGAATCCTTTGGTAATGATTTTGTTAATCCTAGAATAGATAAAAATAAAGAGGATTTCACAATAATTGTTCTCAATATCACTAAGGTAGACTTAGGCCCATAGAAATATGAAGGTGATATTCACAATTCTTAGATGTCAATTACACAATTGATTAAAATACTGCAAAAAGAATAAGAAGTGAAAGAATAATTGGTACTTAAAATCATCCATTAGATGCTTTTCCTTCATCCTCATCTGGTGGTTCTATAAGCCTTGATGATATTGAGAAGAAAATAAAATACCAAATATGGGAAAGAAATAGAGGTTTGGGTGGAAAAAGTGACCCTCAGTGGTCTCATATGTATTGAGGAGGCTATGAAGCTATATGAGTAGATTCAAAACAAGAATAAATAAATTGATGCTAAGGCTCAAGAGATAAAGAGGGAATATACTAATCAGTGAGCATGTATTAAAAAAATTATGATAAAATATGTTCCCTATATGGTTTAAAGTAATGACTAGAAATTGATGGTACTAAAGCAATCTTTAGCCAAATTTGAAAGATTGCATAACACTTGTGATTCTATTTTGATTGATATTAGGATTAATTTCTTGGTTATTGAGAATGATATTTTAGAGGATGATGAAGCCAACCTATTTGATGTTACCATTGTTACAAAATATTTCAAAGATATGATCTTAGAATAATTTCCTAAAAAGGATAATATTTATTATAATATAATAAAAAATTAGGAAATTTATCATTACAACCCTAATAATTTTTTGAAAAGAAATATTATATTTTCACAAGACGATTGAAGAAATTGGTGAAGAGTTGCTAACATGGAAGACATGCTTTAATAATTTAACTATTCCAAATGAAAAGTCTCTATCTCTAGTGTTATCCAACTTTAAAATTTATAAACCCAAGGTTATCATTGCATAGGACAAGGTTTTAATTGAAATTCAATTTAGTAGTCCCAATTAGAATAAAGATAAAGATCTATTAGCATGATATTTGTTATACTTTATATTTTATATATAAAGTAACTTTATTTAATTTATTGTAATAAATTTAAAGTGAAATTTACTCAAAAAATAAAAATTATTTTAAATTTCTCTTTCCAAGAAGAGGTTACTTTGGTAATCTTGTATAATGTAGTCTAAGTGTAAAGAAATAATCTTATTTTTTCTTTTAACTTCTACTATTCTTCTTCTTTTGGGTTATCCTCCTCCCATTTTTCTTATATTGAAAAATATTTTTCATATTCATTATACAAAAAATAATTGAGGAGACTCTATGCTCTTATGATCATTTTTGGATTAATAATAATGTAGATGAATTTTGGGTCATTGGTTCTCAAATGTTGTAAGTTTTTCTTAGTTAAGTTACAACTATATTTATGAGGTTTTCTTTATAATGTAGTGATGTAGGCCAAAGAGAAAGACCCTGAATTGAGGTATTGATCTTTGCAGCCACCACACCAATATTTTATCTACCCAATTGAAAAATGATTCACATGGGAAATAAACGAACCTAGAAAGTTTTGAAATTCAAATCATCAATCATGCATATAAGTGCACTAAAAATTGTTGACAAACCACATTTTGGAAATTATTTTGAATGTGCAAACAAATTTCATTTCTTTTGAAAAATTTGGTAATCGAATCCTCACCTTCATCTATAGGAATACAAGTGATTAAAAATTTATCTATCAATACATAAGTAGGAGGTTTCTTCCACATCGTGTTAAATTATGATATTGCAATCAGGATTCAAACGTGTATTTTTCGAGTCAAACTCATTGACCCATGATTCATGAGTAGTGGTTCACAAGAACCCATCTAAAAATTAAGCTGAAAACCCCAAAAGACCATTTTTGTATTCAACCATGCTAAAAATTAAGTTGAAAACCCCAAAAGACCATTTTTGTATAATGGTACTTGATCCCTTCCAACAACTTTTGAACTTTCATCTTGTTGTAGTCAATAAATTTCTTAGCTTTTTGAATACACAAATAAGAACCACAACTGATAAAGAATCTCAAAATTTTATTTCAACTCAAAGTGCATCTCAAAAATTACAAGACTACACCATTCCTGCAATATCTATCTACATGCAAGCTTATGCAAAACTTCAATTTTTTTGAAAACTAACTATTTGCAAGTCAAAATCAGATTACAACACTTTAAACTAGTAAGAAGCACTACAACACACACAAAATTCTATCAAATTCTTCCTCTTTTCATACAATCTTGTTTTCCTTACATTCTCCTCATTCTTTTCCCTGTCAAAACCATTCCTGGAAACCTGGGCATGGCCTCTTCTTTTTCCTAGGTCATTCAAGCTTCAAAACCACCATTTCCACCTCTTGGGTGTGGGTATTCCTATTCTTGGCCAAAGCTTTCAATTTCCACTCAAAATTTGTCTTCTCGCTTCTCTATCCCACCCTTTGCACTTTCACAACGCCTAGCTTTTGATTTTGCTCAACAAATGCATTTTCCAAATTTAAAAATGGAATTTCAAATTACATTAAATTCCCACTCACAGGAATGGGTGTGGGACTTTACCTTTTTGGAAAATCAATAATAAATAAACAAAATAAAAAAAATTAACAAGAAAAATCAATTAACCATTTGATTTTCTCACACCCGACATCAAACCATATTGTGCTAGAGGAGTTAAGGATTTTAATAAAAAGTGTCTGCAAGCAAAAATCAAAGCAAAAAATTTAAAAAAATAAATATATTTTTGGTTATGCAAGATTGTCCAACCCCATGGATGTTCCTGCATCATGTAGTGAATTTTATTTGTCTTTACATGATAGAATATGAATAGTCAATATCTTGTGTTTAATCCTCTATTGAAATACTCTTTTTCTTATGTTAGAGAAATATCTAGTAGATGTATTTGAAATCTATTGAGTGTATATAATTCCTTATAGTGGTAGTATCATGTATGATAATTTATGCTCATAGCATCTATAGTACTCATAGGTTTTTATTTTCCCTTTATTTTTAGGTTTTGTGCATTTCCCACTTTATAGTTAAAAACATACCCCAAAATATATAAATATATCATATGAGAGAGCTACCCTTAAAAGTAAAACAATATTATTAATATCAAAAACCTATTCAACTATTGAAGATAATATCACTACTTGGTGGGTGAGTCAATCTATTTTCTAGCAAAATATTATAGCAAAAAATCTATTTACCAACATGTATAAACCATGTCCTTAAACCAAAAAACAACATATATAATTATCTCAATTAAAGTCCATACTCTAAAATAATTCTAAACCTATATTAGGGAGATCCAAATTTGATAATCTAATGTACCATCATATTAGACTCATAAAACATGTACTCCCACAAGTTTTTTCCCACAAATTTGTTTGGATGGTCATACAACCACACTTTGAATGTAAAGCTCCTACAAGTGCTAAAACAAGTACAAATCTATCTCTTCTCATCCAAGTAAAAAATACTTGGTCAAATATGTAGTACATTGTCAATTCTCTCCATTGAGTATTTGAAATCCTAAATCCATATTCATATGCAAAAGATATGATCTATTAACCATTCTAGAGCAATTATGACTTTAGGCACCAAAATTTTGCACAAATAGAAAAAATATGAAAACTAAATCTATACCACTACATAGTTCTTGGAGAGATATTTTTGATAAATATAAGAAATTAAAAAAATGATATCATATGTGAAATTTATGCCCCTTAGAAGAAAAACACCCTCGAAGGGTTGAAAGGGGGCCAAATGACCATCTTTTTAATAGTTGGCATCTTAATAATGTTAGGAAAAATTAGTGAGAAATACAAGGGTGGCACTCGAGGTGGAACACGAGAAAAGTAAGAGTGAGGGATTTAAAAAGGTATTAATTTTTTTGTAATTTTTAAAATCTATAAAGCATATGGGTGTTGTAGCTTTAGCTCTAGTCGATTGAGGGCTAGGATTGGGGGCCAAAGGCTTGTTGCCCATAACATTGTAGTTGGGGGCCAATTGGCTACTAGCAAGGGTTGACAATCCCATACAACTCAATAGTTACCATGTCATTGATTGTCAATACCTTGCCATTGTGGGTATGAAGGTCTTTGGACTTTGTACCCACCTTAATGTTTTTTAATTTTTTTAAGTTTAAAAATTGATTATTTATTGATTTATTTATTTTTGAATCTATAGACCATATAACCAAATAATGAGGGTATTTTCCTTTAAGCCTTGGTGGCCAAAAAAGGTCAAACTTTATGTCATTTTTTAATCTGACGAGTCTCCTACATCCAATGTTGAGGTTCATTTTATTCCATGAGGTAATTTATGAAAGTTCCTCTATTAAAACCTTATAATTAACATCTAGAAAAACCCCTTTTACTAAATATTTTTCAAACCCTAGATCTAAAAAAATAACCATACATTTACAAACCCATCCCATACATTGAAATGTCTAAAATCTCTCTAACATTTCCATGGCTTTTAACTTTACATAAGATGTTCTCAAATAAGAGTTAAACAAAAATATGGATCTCTTACCTCCCTCAACCACAACCATGCCTCTCACAACACTTGTTAATAAATAAATAAGTTGATCAAATTATTTTATACATAGGGGAAAATTTTAGAATTATGTCACACTTTCAACTAACAAAATAGTTTTGGGTGAAATTATTTTGTCCTAAATAGTTTTTGGTGCAACTATTTCACCCTAAATAATTATGGAAAAAATTACTTTTTCTAAATAGCTTTAGGTGCAATTGTTTCACCCCAAATAATTTTTTAAGAAAAAACATTTCATCTGAAACTACTTGACACTTACATGATAGAAAGGGTTTTGGGTGAAACCCTTTTTCCTAAAACTATTAAATAACTATATTTTATTTTTCAATGTAGGGAAGATTAAATTTGTATGCATTGATTTTTGATGGAAATGTCCTTAGGTGAATTTTTTAATCAATTTTTTTTCAATTGAAATTATTTCATATGAAAGGATCTCCATGGTAGCTTAATTCCTCTTTTGGAGTAAATTTAACAAAAAATAATTTCAACTCCATATTTATCCAACTAGGAGTACTTTCATCAAAATATTATTTTATAGAGCTTGAAGTCTAGAATGCATTTTAATTTTTTTTTTGATTAGTTAAATTTTGATTTAAAAAAATATTGCAAGTAGGTTAATATAATCAAAACATGAGGCTAGTTGCTGTGTTTTCTATTCATGGTTGTTGTGAGGGGGGTGAATAGGGGGCGTTTGGAGGAGTTTCGCTTGGGTGGTGGCGTGATTACTTGGTGTGGAGTGGTTTTTTCCTGCTGCAGTTTTTTCAAGCTCCTTTTTATCTCTTTTATTTTTTGATTTCTCACTAGTTGCGAGGGGATTTCAGGGTTTTGTCTTTGTGTGTGGGGTGCTTCCTTACGTTCAAATCTTTCTCGAAGGATGGATTTTTCTGATCCTTCTCATTACTTGCATGTAAAGCCCATAGAGGCTTTAAATAATTTCATATGGTCAAGGTTCGTCGTTGGAGGAAGGTGTCTCCATAATCAAGAAAGTGAATGGACGTTTGGAGAGAAACCAAGAATGTCTGGTCTTGGTAATACAACATGAATCTATTGTGGAGGACATTGTGTACTTGAGAAATCATTTGTTGATCTGCAAGTTCATGGGGATTTGTCTCTCTTTGTCAGTTTTGGAATCCTGAAGGGGATATGGAGATAAAGGTGGCTGCAAACAATTATTTTATAGTTGTGTTTACATGCATGGTGGATAAGAATAAGGCTTTTGAAGGTTGTCCTTATTTCTTCAATCAAGTTGGGATTTTCATGAAACCTTGGCATGTGGGTTTCAATGTGACTAAGGAACTTCCCTCGAGGGTTTCCACCTGGGTTCGTCTTTCATGACTATCGTTGGAGTGTTGGAGGAGTGATATTTTGCATATGATCGCTCTTCTCCTTGGCAAGCTAGTTGGTTCGACTCAACAAAATTTTGACCATAAGGTAATTACTTATGCCTGTATTTGTGTGGAAATTGTGAATAACCCTTTTCTAGACTCTATGGAGATGTGTCTTGGATTTGTTTCTTGGATTCAACAACTAGACTATGAAACCCTCCCCTTTAGATATTGTTTATGTCATGAGTATGGGCATCTACAAAGAAAGTTCACTTGGTTTAATTAGATGGTTGGTGCAACCAATAAAAATTCCAACGTATCTCCTAAGAATGATAAAGGGAAGGCCCCTATGGTTGAGGGGGCGGCAGACAAAGAGGGTTTCATCTCGGTCAGGGCTCGTAATAAAGGGAGAGGTTTGAAGAGAACCTTGAAGGATATAAAATATGATGGGGTCTTCAACCGATTTGATATTCTAGAGGACTTAGTCTAGGAGGTTTTTCCTATTGAGCTTCCCTCTGGTGGGGGTCCTTGGGAGTGGATTTATCTAGAGACAAAGGAACTGATTTTTAGAACTTGCCTTTGGGAGAAGCACAGGTTGATCTGATGGTCATAGATGCAATATCTCAGACTTTGGTTGGTCTAGATCAAAGTGGACCAGTGGTCTTGAATGGGGCTAGTGCCTTGAAGGATTATGTTTCTTCTCATCCTAAGGATGCTTTGGATGCTGGGAAGAGTAGTGGGGTTGTATATGTCCTAGGTTTGCAGCAAAAGCCCTTGAAAAAGGGGCCTTTGGAGAAACCTTCCAAGGTGGGTTGCAAGAAGGATCTGGAGAAGGCTAAGTTGCTTGGTGAGAATTTGGTGGATTCAGAGTTAGTGAAACCCCTTGAATCCCACTTCTTCCAATCTCATAAATGACTGTTATCCCATGGAATGTGAGGGGTATGAATAACATACTTTGACAAAAGGCTATTTGGGAGATGATTGGTACTCATGGTCTTGATATGGTTTTCCTTCAAAAAACTAAGTTATCTGTGGATGGTATATTGAATAGAGCTCCTAGCATTTGGTCTCATGGCTTGTGTTAATGTGTTGGGGATCATGGTAATTATGGGGGGTGGCTTATTTTTTGGATCTAAGGAAGATTGCTCCTCTTTTGTGGTGTTCGAGTTAATTAGTTATGTCTATGGTTACTTCTAGTCTAGAGTAAGGTGAAAGCTACCTCTACACCAATATTTACGCTCCTATTGATCTTTCTAGTAAAGCTCAAATATGGGATCATGTTAGATATATCAGATCTCTGGCTCCCTTGTTCCTATGGATTGTGGTTTGGGACTTTAATGTTGTTTCTTTCCTTGAGGAGAAACATGGTGGGATTGCTAGGCTTGACTAGTTTGCTTGCCTCCTCAGGGATAATATTAATTTTTTGAACTTAGTTGATGTGAATCCAAACAATGTATTTTAACTTGGAACAACAAGATATGTGGTGAGAATTCTATATCTGAGAGGCTAGATCATTTCTTAGTTTCTTTCTTTTGGGTGGGGGATAGGTGGTCTACCTGCTCAGAGATTTTGGTCTGGAAAGAGTCAGACCATTGGCCAATTAAGCTTTATACTTTTGCTTCCAGAGTCCTTAAGAACCCATCTTTCAAGTTTCAACTTATGTGGTTGTGAGATTCTTCTCATCATGACCTTATGGCTGAATGGTGGTGACAAGGGAAGCCTTCTCATGGTATGGCTATGTATTCCTTTGCCAAAAGATTACAATATGTGAAGTACAAGCTCAAGAAGTGGAAAAAATAGTGTTTTGGTAAACTTCACCTCAACAAAATGTCATCTCAATATAGTTTAGTTGCCATCACCCACCAAATTTGAGACCACGGTCTTACTATGGATCTAATTAGGGAGGAGTCAATAGCTATTAAGGAGTGGTAGGAATGGGAGTTGTGTGAGGAGATCTTCTGGAAGCAAAAGTCTTAGGTGGATTGGCTTCAGGAAGGGGATCAAAATATAACCTTTTTCCATAATTTTGTCAAAGCTAGAAGGATGGGAAATCTTATTCCCTCTCTCGTGTCATGAGAGGGGTTACAATTGTCTTCTATGGTTGAGATTTCAAGGGAGGCTGCTTGGTTCTTCTCAGTATTGTTCATTGAGGACTCTCTCCCTGTTGGTACTGAGGAGAATGCTATATTAGATTACATTCCTTCTTTAGATTCTAATGAGATGAACGTGACTCTCACATGCCCTATTCTATTGCTTGAGTTGGAAGAGGTTGTGTTTCAAATGAAAAAAGTAAGGCTCCATGCCCGAATGGATTTTCTATTGAATTCTTCCAATAGTTTTTGGAAATTATTAAATTGGATCTCCTTGAGGTGGTTTAGGAGTCGCAACATAATAAGTAGATACTACGGGCTATGAAATCTATTTTTTGGCTCTTATTCTTAAAAGGGAGGGAGCTAATTGTCTAGATCAATTTAGACCAATTTCTCTTTGTAATGTGGTTTAAAAAATTATCACTTATTTGATTGTTGAAAGACTTGGGCCTTGGCTCAACTCTTTGATCTCTGTTGAGAAAGGTACTTTCATTGCTGGAAGGAAAATTCTTGATGGGATCATGATTGCTTCTGAGGACATTCATTCTATGGTGACTTTGAAGGAGAAATCCATGTTCATCAAACTTGACATGGTGAAGGCTTATGAAAGTGTCAGATGGGAGTTCTTATAAAAGGTTCTTCGAGCTTTTGGTTTGGACAGTGAGTGGTTTGATTGGGTTATAAGCTTTGTAACTGGTAGTGCTCTTAAATTTTGGCTAAATTTTAATTTGGTCTTTGCTTTGTTATGGTTTTGTCTTTGTGTTCAAGGGTAGGGTTTGGGGTTTTGGTTTGAAAACCCTCGCCTTAATTTTTTTTGTAAATCTTAAACCCTTGGTGTTTTAATCTTTAGTTGACCTATTGCACCCATTTTCTAGTTGCCTGAGTTACAACTTGATCCATTCACACCATTGTCTTTACCGACCCCTTTTTTCTAAGTCTGTTGGTCACCATATGCAAGCTTATCATTTTAATTTTTCCATAGTTGAGCTAAATAATTCATGTTTAAAGACTTATGTATTGAGTCTTTCTTCTTGAGGGTTAAGTCCCGTTAACCTAGTTAGGTCCCTCTATTAAGACTACCAATTTTGGCATGTGTAGATATGAAAATCCATGCTGGTCATTTGATCGTCGCAAGTAGATCACCATCGTTCCCTGTGTGCCTATCTTCTATCATTACTTATTATTTTATTCACACGGGCTGGTGGGCTTAAGCCACATGTCTTATGCTTGGGCGAGCTTTATTATTTTGTTGAAGACTGTTGGCGGTATCAAAAGGAAATTAATGGTGATCGATAAATCATGAGGCAACATCTTGACCATTCCCCATCGCTCATTCCAGTTTATTCTTCATTAAAATATTCCAGCGGGTTGGCGGGCGGTTGACACGTGTCAGGTCCGATGGTCGACCCAGTGTTTCCAAGGGGTTAGTGGGTGAAGCTTTGAGTGAGATCAACAACAAGTATCATTACACATGTCTTCATCTGGGTCATTCCTCGTGCGCCTGTTCGTTCTACATATTAAGGTGAAGAAGTCCCATGGGCTAGTGGGCACTAGACACGTGTAGCCTTTATGTGGCGGGCCTTATATCTTTTGTGATATGTGAAGGGTATAAAGGAAGATCTATGATGGTTGTTGGGTAGCATGGTCGAATCTCCATCGCTCTGCGCCACCCCATCGAATTTTATTTAATACTTATAAAGGGACATGAGCAAGTGGGCATGGTGACATCTATTGCTCAATGGAGGGACCTGCTAGGTTTTGAGGATGAAAAATGCTCTAATGTGGATAGAGATCGATGGTTGATGACGGGTGATGTGGGAATATCCTAACCACTCCCCACCATCTCATGAGGGACCTGCTTGTGTCTCTCGTTTCTCAATAGGCGGGTGGGTGACTGTCGTGTGGAATATTTCAAAGGCTCTGATAAAATTTAGATGAGATAAAATACTACTAATTTGGTTGATACTACACTAAGATTTAAAACATCACCAAATTAGAACTGAGTCTTTGGCACATATTCGAGATTTCAGAGATGCTTGTGGTTGTTGCTGTCAATTCTGTCAAGTGCTGATACACGTGGGATGGAGAAATTGAAGCAAGACAAAGTATGAGCTGATATTATGAGGATAAACCATGATCACTCCCTGCTATCTTGTTGTGGCGAATTATGAGTAAATTATTTCTCATGGGCGAGTGGGTAAAAGTGACACAACATGTTTTTATCAAGTGCTAAGTATATGATTAATTATGCAGATGGAGTGGGTGTTTATCCACTTGAGTTCTTTGATTAGGGAAAAGGCATCAAATGCATGCAAATTAATTTTGTCATAATTAATCATTCTAATTGATTATTTGTCGACTCATCTCAATGTGTGATCGACGACTGAGATTAAAAATCAAAGTAGCTGGTTGCCATCTCGCTTGTGCGAACTCCCTTCAAACATTAATGAATACATGCTACATTTGATCTATTTAATGAAGATTTCTTGCTTATTATTCTCACCATTTGTTGTATACTATAATTGTGAGTCTAGGAATGAGTGTATGAAGTGTTCTTAGTAATTGCAGAGTTTGAGGTAGCTATTTTATGTTGAGGGTGGTGTCTCTGTTAGGAATGGGTAAGGTAAGTGTGTTTGCCATCCCAGTTTGAAGGTCCAAGAGACTCAATCTCCTTGATTCTCAAGATGACCTTCCCAAGAATCAACAGGATGTTCTCGAGGTCCTTGTAACTCCAAAGAGGAAAGCAAGAGCTGATAGGAAGTCTGAATGGGGTGTTCTCAAGCGTTTTTATCATCTGAGGAGAAAAATTATCTTGGAAGAATTGGTCAAGGGTAAGGAGAAGAAAATTGGTACGCTTAAGAGGGAAGTTGCAAGAAAGAAAAAGTATCACCGAGCTTTCATGAGACATCATCATTCTCCCATTGAAGTCTCAGATGATCCCTCTGATAGTGGAGCTGAAACTGATTCAAGCTATCGCCAATATCTTATGGATGTGACTAATTTGGTTGATTCTAAGGATGAGATGGTGATGGCTACTCCATTGTCAATAAGGACACCCAACGGGCATTCTTATTCTACTACTGACAAGGAAAAATAGCACCCCGTTGCCTTTCTGAGCTGGTGCTCAGTTTTTGGTTCTTTGAGCTGACTTGTTTCCTTTTGGATTGTTTGTTGTGATATGGGATTTTGTTTGTTTGTGCTTTTATGTTGACGGTGACATCTCTTGGTTCAGTGTGAACATGATTTTTTTTCATGCTGTGACAACAACGCCTTTTGGAAGGCTGGTGGGTCTCCTCCAGCTAACAATTTTTAGATATTTTGCTCTCCCTTATTTTACAAATGATTACATATAACTATCAGGGGAATATTTTGAATTTTGGTGAAATTAATAATGAAATGAAGTAAAATGTAACTGTAATTCAGCCTGGTGCTTTTTGCTCCCTTTTTTTATAAAAGGGATTTCAAGGCAGATTACAGGGGTTTGAATTTTGAGTCTCACAATAGTTTGTGTGGGTAGCTAGGCTCAAGAAGAAGCATACTGAATAAATGTTGATGAATAGAATAGTAGGAATTCTATGGTATAAGTCATATATGTAGTAATCTTAAAATAGTTTTATAGAAGCCACGTTTATGAAGGAAAATCTTAAGTTCTAATGCGTATACTCTTTTATGTAATTCTTCTGCAAACTATGAATGAAAGGGTTAATAATATTTTAGTTCATCTTCAATTGTTTTAATTGATTGTGTGGATTTATTTCTGCTTCAATTCAATGAATTGATTAAATGCTAGAATGAAGTCACAGGTTTATAGGGAAGAGCATAGGATTTGGTAAGAAGTTATGTTTTAGACACAATGGGTTGATGCTACAATTTAGTATGACAATAGTCCATTAATCTCTAAATGAATGGCTAATATTACTAGTTATTATATAATTTGACTCCATTTCCCAATGGACAAAGCACTGATCTATCCATTAGCATATTTTGTAGATAAATGAGCTAGAAATGCACTTGACTAGAGATTTGGAAGGAGAATAAAAACCATTTAAAATACTTTCAATAACAATGTAACTCTGAAATTCCTCTTAATTCCTAGCACTAGGTAGTAATTTTTTCAAAGGTCAGCCAAATCTTTGATGAAGGATGCCTATTTTCATTCAACATGAATTGATCTATGTATAAAATTGCTCTTTAAGAATTAAATATCTCCTGAGTGTAATGAGGAGTACCCTCCTGGGTTTCATAGAGCCCGAAGAGTAGGAGTGAGGGCATGAGAATCCTTACTTGTTAGTTGGCCACTAACTTTGAGATTTCTTGAACATAAGGGTTGGATACCCTTTAGAGGATTTCAAGGTTTAGCTGGAAAAAATACCACCAACAGAATGGCAACTCTACTGGGGAAGAATTTTGAATCTCTAGTCGTAGATTGTTGTATCATAGAGTCAAGGATTGGGTGAATCTATCTCTGAAAGAGCTTCATATTTCTTGAATTTAAATCCTCTATGAAGAGAGGCGGTGACTCTGTCTAAGGAACCTACTAAAAGATGTGAAAAGAGTTCCAAATCTGAAGAAATTTTTAGTTAAGAAGAAAGATCAATAGCTGTTGCAAGTTTCTAGGTATTCTCATAATCTAGATAAAGTATGATCATGTGTAAAAGGAAATTTATGAGAAATATTAAATAACTAAGATGATAGATGACTCCCTATCAAGTGAAATAGCACTAAGAAAGGGATAGAAGTGATAGTTTTACATATTTCTAAGGTATAATTTAAGATCTATGTATTGTGATGAAGAAGTATGTTTATCTTTTGATCTCGCCTGTTGAAGGACCTTAAGCAAGTTGAGATAGGATTTTCTTTGGTAAAGGCATAAGATCATGTTGTAAAAGAAGTTTCAAATACCTTGTGTAACTGCAATATTGATCTAACAAACTTTTAAAGGTATAAGAAAATATATGTGTAAATGTATGCATCCTTACATGGTTCCTAGTGTAGGATTTTGTTTTGTAGGCTTAAGATCATGTTGTAAAAGAAGTTTCAAATACCTTGTGTAATTGCAATATTGATCTAACAAAACTTTTAAAGGTATAAGAAAATATGTGTGTAAATGTATGCATCCTTACATGGTTCCTAGTGTAACCATGGCTTGTGATCAACCCTAGCTGGGTTCTTAAAGAAATTTTAGTGTTGAAAGGTACAAGGCTATAAATTTTAGTGGTATTTGGGGTTACCCAAATGTCATACCATCTAAGATCAGAGATAAGATACCAAAGTTCAATGGTGATAATTCCAAATCAACAAATCTGTATTTGCAATAATTTGTAGATGTGATGGGAGACTATGAGCTTGATTGTGAAGATGTTGTTATGAAACTTTTTGTTTAGTCTCTAAAAGGAGATGCAAGAGATTGGTTCTACTATTTTTTAGTATCCTCTATATGTTCCTAGGATGAGTTTAAAGTAGTGTTCATGGAGCAATTTGGTGAAAGGGTGGATCCCATTTCAATGAGACAAAATTTTATGAGCATTGAGAAAGAAGAGGATGAGTTAGTCTCAGCTTTTAATCTTAGATTTTCAAATGCAGTAAGTGTTGAATATCCAAGATACTGAGAAGGGGGGTGAATTAGTATCTCCTCTAACTTATTGAATAAGTATCACCCACTTAATCTAATGCATATGATAATTAATATGAGTAGAAGCATTAACTGAACATGAAGCACATAACACAAAAATACCAAGATTTTTACGTAGAAAACCCAGAATGGGAAAAACCATGGTGAGGATTAACTCACAATATAGTATAATGGTTATAAGATATTACAAAAGGGTGGCTTACTACCAAGAATCACTATCCAAAATGGAGGCTCACTGCCTACAAATAGTATAGTAACAAAATGGCTTACAGCTAGAGAATGAACTGATGTAAGTACACCTCATAGTGCAAGTTCAGTTCCTTTGAAGCTCAAGAAATTCACATGCTAGTAGATCACTATTCGCTCTTTTCGTATCCACTCTTAATCCACCAACACTCGCATACCCAATTCTTCATCATCTATCTCCAAAGACATCCTGTATATATATATATATATATATATATATGATTTTCCCCATAAGTAATAATCAGGTCGGCTCCAAGTAAACACAAAAAATTATCAAAAGAAATTCAAACATGTGGCACGATACTCCATGTCCGCATGGTTCGCATAAATAAAATTTAATCCATTACACCTTCAACTGCTTATTAGGTTGGCCAGAGATAGACCTAATAACAAAAATATAGATAATTAAATGATGTCAACGACAAACACGAGCATCTGTATACACACGATCCTATCCATGCATGCTTCCAACAACCAAAAACCATTTCCCAAAATTTTGAGTAACAACTATCACCAGAGGGGAAATCCAGAGCAAAATATTGGAGGATAGATCTGCATTACCGGTTCAGAATACCGGATCAACATAAATTTCAATCTTGCAGCAGTTGCAACTCATATATCATGGTGACATCAATGACAACAAAAACTATATCAAGAGATGTGTTCTTCTTCATTCTTCCAACAATATCCCCCTTTTTCATTGATAGCAACATGTGCCAAAAGAATTTACAGACTTCCTATGTACTGAGTATACTCTATTTCTCTTTCTTCTCTCCCCCTTTGACATCAAGGACAAAGGGCGACCAAAAAAGTATGAAAATAAATATGTACACATGGTCTGAAATGCATAGAATTGAGAATCAAACTACTAAACTCCCCCTGGGGAGTTTAAACCAAACAATGTGAAAACTAGAAAAGCTTTACCCGGAGGAGGGAGCACTTTGAAGTTCTTGAAGAATTCCTTGCTAGGTTGCTTTACCATTCTCCCAACTTTGTTTAGCAGATATTAACATTTTGTTCAATGAATCTAATGCAATAATACTTTCTTTAGCCTCATCCGAAGTATCTAGGGTCAGATTGATCTTATCCAAATTCTCAGCATTGTCCAATGCATTGGCTACCAGAGTGTACTCCATCCTTACATTGTCACCAAGAAGGCCAAATTTTCTGATTATCCCTTCCTTCTGCATTTGTAACATGAAATGTTTTTCTCTATGCACATAGATGGAATTCCAAGTTGATATGTCTCTATCCATGGATACATTGTAAGTACTGGAAACAACTGTCAACTGGGAATCAATGGAGTCCATAAGATCTTTTATACTTTGTGTGACATCAAGCCACCTTATGCAATAGGAAAACACATAACTTGCTTCAGATTCACAGGCCTTTACAGATTCAAGGCTCTTTTCTACATTGGTATGTGCCAAAGCACAATTGTCATGGACGATCAATAGCCTTTTCTCAGTCAGTTTCTCTTCAATTTCCTATTTTGTTTTCTCACCAAGTCTGGTGGCATACTCCTTGAAGGAGTACAATAGAAGTTTCAGGTTTTCAACCGAAGTGAGAGATGTGTCCACTGACATATTAGGTGTGACATCCTACAAAGCCTTAATGGAATCTTCAATAAGATCAATTCCCTTCTGATGCATTTCCAGGATTTATCTTTTTTTGGATGCATGAAATACATCACCTAACACCATTTTATGTATAGGAGAAATCTTGTCCAGATCCGTATAGCCTTGATTCATGGGAAGTTGCAGGAGTTCCAGAGGAATTACCGGTTGGAATGTGATATGCTTAGAAAGTAGGCCCTTCAAGATATCATCATTGGAGGAGGATTCATCGGTGGAATTTTGTGATTCCACAACCTGCTGAGATACTTCTTAATTCTTTCCAACAAGTTCACCTGATTCCCTATTTCTCTCTTCTTCCTCAACTTTCTCTTCCTCTGCTCTCTTTTCTTCCATCTTCTTTTCTTCTATCTTTTCCTCTTCTATCTTTTTCTTCTTCATTTTCATCTTCTCTCCTCTCTTCTTCCCCTTTATCTCTTTCCTCTTCAGAGTGTACCGAAGCAACATCATGTGTTTCGGCTTCAACATTTTCTTCAACCTATCTTTCACTCTCTGGAGCCTCATTGGCAGCATTAATTTTTGGTAGAACATCTGTACTACCTATTTCTGGAGGGATATTAGAGTCATTAATTTCCAGAGGTACATTTTCATCACCAGTTGTGGAAGGAGGATCTTCCTTAACTTCTGTAGAAGCTTCTTTTCTTGATTCAGGTGTCGTATCGGATGCACCAAGCATACCATACTTTTCCGCTATACTTCTAATGGTATTTATTGTTTCCTTCCTTATCCTTTTGATTTCCTTCTTGTCTCTGGTCATCAAAGTATTAACTCTCTTCTTCAAGGTTTCCAAATCACCTGGAGATAGAGAGGATGCAATTTCCTTATATGCCTTAGCTCTTATTTTGTCTTCCAACTCAACCGCCTCTGCTCTTCTCTTCATTAGAACTTCCCACAATTTTTCATGTACATCATTCTTAACATTATCCCACTTAACTTCCAAAATGATAACATATTTAATGATAGCCATTGTTATTGTTTCCTTATCTTCTTCACCTACTTGATTATAAACTTTTGTTGTGGGTTTCACCATATTTTCTTGATGCACTAAATTATTCACAAAGGCATCTAGTCTGAGAGGGGTACCAGTTCTTACCAGAGAGAAATTTTGTTCTACTTGGTTCAATGAAACCTCTTTTGCAACATTGGCCTTCTTTGCATCAGTTTCATGATCACTAATGTCATGTTCATCAACATCATTTGAGGATGATACATAGTGAACTTTCTTCGATCCAACACTGGTTTCTTGAGATGCACCTTCATTGAAGGAAATTCTTACCCTTCTTTTCCTTATCAACTTAGAATCTAGGTCTTCCTCCTCTTCTTCCTGGTCCTCAGTAATGCTGAGATTCTTCTCCCTTGTAGCCTTTTCTTTTCTTCCTCGCTTAGCAGACACTACCAAAGAAACACCTTTTCTCTTGCTTGATTTCATAGTGGGTCTGGAAGGGGCCGGGCCTTTGCCTTTGTCAGAGGTGTTGGGCTCAATCTTTATTGAAGTTAGGCTAGAAGCTGGTTTGGAAGGAGGGATCTTGTCGAATCTCCTTACGCTAGGTGATTCTCCATACTTCTTTTCTCCATGGGATCTTCCTTGTGCTATTTTTTCATCTGTGTAACTAGATTTTTTGAGCATCTTAGTTACATTTTTCTTCCTTGTAGTGTTGTTGTGCTCCAAATGAACTTCCATGGATTTTTTTGCATAAGTACCAATCTGGGGTTCATTGGCATCCTTTGGAATTTTCAATAACAGTTGCACATAAAATTTAGCTTCCTCTTCTGTGATTTCATATCCCAAGGGTTGAATCTAGACAGTCCAGGGTTCAACTGCTTCAACCATGCACTCATCAAGAGAAACATGAAATATGATGTCATTCTTATACTTTTCAACAATTTTCCTTCGAACTCTATCTCTCTCATCAAAAATTTGATGAGCAACTGATCGAGATGGGTCCCAAAACATCGTTTCAACTTTTCCTGAAAGCCTTATGAGGAAATAGAATAACAAGCAAATGATCAATGAACCAAACTTGAAAGGATACTTTTCTCCTTTGAAATTATTAGGTTCTCAAATAGTTATTGTCTAAGAAGCTCACATAGATCATAATCTGCACCATTTGTAGCCATGTCAAAACTAGTATAGATTGTTGTGGCGGACACAAAGTTCTCTCTATTGGTGAAGTATATTTTATGTCCGATCATTATTGATGCATACTTCATGGCTGGATAAGTGATAGGCTTTGTTGTGAGAGCCCTCTTGTCATATGTTGCACTAGTGAGATCCATCACCACTTCATTTTCCACTGCTTTCAACACTAGTACTAGTTCGGTGTCACAGAGTCCGATGACAACTTTGATCACTTCCTTAGTTATCAAATGCAGCTCGTTGGTCCACAAGAATTGATCATGCATTCTGCTAAGGACTGGTTTAACATATTGATCATCCATAGTGGAACAAAACTTAGGGAAGTTGTTCCAACAATCCAATTTCTTTGCCACAAGATTTGAGTACTTAGGTTTCACCATGAAATTATCTTCAGTGAATTCATTCAACCATATGTCAATCAGTTTGGTGTGATTGAATTCCTCAGTCTTAACCTTGATGTACATTCTAGTATCCTTTGTAGGCATGACACTATGAGGAATCGAAGAGAAAGCGCCCATAGGGTCATCTTCGAAAACCTTCGTTTAGTATTTCCTGTAGGAGGGTTTAGGTCTTTCTGTTGTATTTATGACTACAAGGGTTGCCATTTTCTATATACTGAGCTCTTAATAGATTCAGAAATTGAATTTTCACAAGCTGGCAATAACACATAATCAAAGAATACATTTTTCTTTCACGAAGAACCGAAGCTAGGGTTTACACAAGATGCACTTCAATTCACTCCAAATCGCTCTAAATCACTCTTTGCCTCCTTCAAATGTACAAGTGATTGAAATTCCTTTATGATTTTTCTTTATAGATTAATGTGATGCCCTAATTCACATTAAATGCGATGGAATTTGAAAAGCTGGCAAAAACCCTTCAACTGCACTAAAAAACCCTTATATGCTCTACAAGTGAGCACACATGCACTTTTTCTTCCAATTTATTTTTCACAACCTTTTCCTATTCATCTCTTACAACATCTCCTCGTGCCAAAGACTGACACACTTGAAATCAGGGGGTTCAAAAAGATTTTCTACTAAAGCTCCCCCTCAGACCTTGCTAGGTCTAGTTCTCAGGGGAATTGTCTGCACCTGGTGAGAGCACAGATGCATCAAAAGATTCTGGCTCTTCTTTATTTTTCCATATCTTGCTCATTTCTTGCTTAACCTCCTCTTTCTTAACCTTCTTCATAGTTTCATTCTTCTTTACCAGAGCAGATTGTTTTCCCTTTTTACTTCTGCATACCTTTGAAATATGTCTTGGTTTGTTGAAATTATAACAAACAACATTTCTTTGATTTGTTTGAATTCCATTAATCCTTGATCTGCACCGATTCTCTTTATTCCCAATCTTGTTGCAAGTATAGAAGTAACCAACAAAGGATTGATTCATTCTTCCTCCATTAAACAAGCTCATCATCTGAGTTCTGCATTTCACTAGCTCTATGTCCAATCTTATTACAAGCATAACATTTTCCAGAGAAGGAAAGAGAGAACTAATTCATCCTAATTCTGCATTTAGTTGGCTTATGACAAAAATTGTTACATGAAAAAAAAGTGCCATTGAAAGATGGATACCTTTGAGCATTTGGTTGTCTAACAAGTGGTCTTCTTTTTGAATTCCTTGTTTGTTTTCCCTTGTTTTGAGTATTTTGATTGTTTACAACTTTTGAGCTTTCACCTAATTCTAACCCCAATCCACCTTTGTCTTTAGATTCTTTCTGTCCTGCAATCAATTCATCAAGCCTAGTAGAGCTTGTCTTGAAACTATCTTCATAGACTTTTTCTTTTTCCAATTCTTCTCTCAAGTTCACCACTTCTTGTTCAAGCCTGGAACATTCATCAAACTTTCTTTGTACTTCTGAATTCAAACACTCTTCAATTCTCTTCTTTTCTTCCACTTGCACCTTTAGTCTAGTAAAATCTCCATTTACTTGTTTCAATTACTCGCTAACTTCTTTATGTCTCTCTTTGAATTTCTTTAATTGCTCTTTCAACTTCCAGACACATTCATTTGCTTCATCAATATTTTCTTCAGATCTCTATTTTCATTTTCAGATTTGTCAAGGTCATCAAGGGCAGTCCAGAGTTCTGCATTATCATCCATTTGTTCAATCTTCAAGATCTCCCTCAAGCTGTTAGGCTTCTCCAGAGGAACCAAGCTTTGATTGATACCAATTGTTGAATATCCAAGATACTGAGAGGGGGGGGGGGTGAATCAGTATCTCCTCCAACTTATTAAACAAGTACCATCCAATTAATCCAATGCATATGATAATTAATATGAGCGGAAGCATTAACTGAACATGAAGCACATAACACAAGAACACCAAGATTTTTACGTGGAAAACCAAAATGGGAAAAACCACGGTGAGGATTAACTCACAATATAGTATAACCGGTTATAAGATATTACAAAAGGGTGGTTCACTGCCAAGACTCATTGTCTAGAATGGAGGCTCACTGCCTACAAAAAATATAGTAACAAATGGCTTACAAACAAAGAATGAACTGATGTAAGTACACCTCAAAGTGTAGGTTCAGTTCCTTTGAAGCTCAAGAAATTCACATGCCAGCATATCACTATTCGCTCTTTTCGCATCCACTCTTAATCCACCAACACTCGCATACCCAATTCTTCATCAACTACCTCCAAAGACATCCTATATATATATATCTGATTTTTCCCATAAGTAACAATCAAGTCAGCTCCAAGTAAATACAAAAAATTCTCAAAAGAAATTCAAACGTGTGGCACGCTACTACATGTTGGCATGGTTTTCATAAATAAAATTTAATCCATTGCACCTTCAACCACTTATTAGGTCAGCCAAAGATAGACCTAATAACAAAAATGTAGATAACTAAATGATGCCAATGACAAACATGAGCATCTAGACACACGAGATCATGTCCATGCATGATTCCAATGACCAAAAACCATTTCCCAAAATTTGGAGTAACAACTATCACCAGAGGGGAAATACGGAGGAAAATATTAGAGGACAAATTTGCAGTACTGGTTAAAAATATTGGATCAACATGACTTTGAATCTTGCAGTTGCAACTCATATATCATGGTGACATCAATGACAACAAAAACTATATCAAGAGATGTGTTTTTCTTCATTCTTCCAACAGTAAGGACATCCCAGAGGATATAAGACCAAATGATGCAGTATGTTTAGTGGTGTATTTAGGTGTATTTGATAAGAAAATGAGTTATTGGCTAAGAGACAAGGAACCCATGACATTGCATCACACATATCAAATTGCTATGGATATTGAGAATAACTTGAAATACTCAATGATGAAAAGATATAAGGCTGCAAGTATTAGTGGTCTTAGCACACCTCTTGCAAATGGATTTCATGGATTAGACAATAGAAATGCTTGCCAAGGTAATAATGCTTTTGCTACTCTGATTTATCCATCATCATAATATGCAAATCATAGTGAGCTTCAAGATGACCATCAACAAAATTTGAACAAAGTTGATCAGATATCTTTTGTTAAGAAATTGTATGAAATGAAAAGGCACAAAGGAGAATCACCTTATGATTTGTTCTCAAGATTTTTGGATGTTTTGTTGAAGGTTCCTAAGGATCTTAGACCTGAGGATTCAACATGCATTGATCTATTTTGTGAGATTTATGATTCTCGATTAAGTACATTGCCAAAAGAATTGAAGCCTCAAAATTTTGATCAAATATTTGAGTGGATAAAGATTGTAGAAGGAGCCAAGTGTGATCATGTACAAAAGGTGTTGTTTCAGAATATTGGTAGTAGTTTTCCTACTGAGGATAACCATAAAACAATGCAAACAAATGGAGAAAGTATAGCAAAACATGAACATCCATCTTATTGTATGAGTGAATGTAATGATTATAATCACTTCACAAGTAAAACATATGTTGATCAATGCAATAATGATGAAGATGAAGATACAGGGTTTGAAGACAAAATGGAGAGGCATGAACTGCATCCTTGGGATGTCTTGAATGAGGAAGAAGTGGAAGAGATGCAATAGGTCATTCCTTGTCAAGATTTGATCACAAACAATGATGCATGTGTTATTGATACCTTATTGCAAATCAGGAGGAAAGATGCTAGAAATGAAGATTTGAGCATTCAGTCTGAACACAGTTTCAGTATTGATGGATCTCCCCGATGTAGTGATTGTAATGACATTACATGTGGTCACTCCTTTGTTGAATCCGATTATCCTTATGAAGTAGAGGTGGAATATTCTGCTTTGAATAGGGTGTATGATAATGATAATGGAGATGTATGTCTGCTTGAGAAGGAAAAAATTTCTTCCTATGGAGAGCTTTTAGAGTGTGAGTCAAAGGTGTTAACTATTGAGGATGTGAATGAAATTGAAAATATATCTCTATGTTCTTCTAGTGGTTGTAATGATTTTGAATACAATGATGATATGGAATTTTTAGACCATCATGCTAAGGGAGGAGAAGCTTTTATGATAACAATGAATGTGTGGCATAACCCCTTATTTGATGACCTTCCATCTTCACTAGAGATGAGCAGTGGTGATCCTTATTGGTGCAGAGATAATCCACTCTTTGTTGATGACTCTGGTGATACATCTGATATAGGGTTAGAATATGGAAATGAGAAAATAAGGAAACACATTAGTGAACTCCTCGAAGGTATTGCTTTTAGTTATCTTACATATGATATTGATGAAGCCAATAAACCTGAGAATCAACATGAGATTGAAGTTTTTTCTTATTCCTCTAAGGATTGTAACTATCCTGGTGAGGATGACCTAGAAGTACTTTATTCACATGAAAGATGCAATGATATGAATATTGATAAGGTCACTTATATACTAGTGGATGAACCAATGGCATTGGATGCAAACATGGAATGTAATGAGGACTTGCCATCATTGAAATACATCTATTGTAGAAATGATGAACAATTTGAAGGTAAGAATGTATGTGTTCAGTGTGTTGATCCTGAACACAGTTCTAGAAATGATGAATGGGTGGATGAACGCGCTTGTTTCATTGTTGCTCATGATTGTTTGTGTGAAGCAAAAATTGAAATGTCTACTATAAATAAAAAGGATGATGATGTACTCATGGATGAAAGAAGGGTTTCATTATTGAATGGTCATATTCTACATCATAACAAGCAGATGGGATTTGAATCATCATTTCCAATTGATAATGTTGAGGAATTTTTTTGTTTATCTGATGGTGCACATGGATTTCCCTTTGCACATGAGTGTCTCTTTGATGATCTTGTGAGTGTTGACTTGTTTAGGCCTACTTCTGAGGTGTTTTGCTTTGAGCTAAATGATGATGAATCAAAATATGTTAATGAACCTGACATGAGTGCATTTACCCAGTTATGGGATGTTAATGATGCATATGAACCCTATTCCCATGATACTAAGGAGTGTTCTAATGCAACACAGTTCATGGATGTTCTTGAGTATGCTCTTTTCATTTTTTATCCACGTGGGGGTTGTTTGCATGGTACACAACAAAGTGTTTATGAAGGTTTTCAGTTTGATGTGCAAAATGAGTATGAGGTCAAAGTCTATGATATTATTGACCAAGTTGAATATGAATGTTTCACTTTTTCAATTCAATCAGGTATGGCTGATTGTGAATCACAATGTAGTTGATTGTTGGGAAATTCTTGGCACAGCTATTGATCCATTACAGACAACAGAGGATAAGATTTTTGATAGAGGTGAGAGTTGGCCCTAAGTTTTGGCATCCTGGGGCCACCAATTTGAGAAGTGAAGCCTATGAAGTTGCATAAGAAGACTTCTTAAATTCCAGGAGATTTGCACTATATAGTCCTACAATTAGTGTACATAGGTTTGGTGTATTTTCTTTCAGTTGTGTCTACTTTCCTTGTTTGGGAAAGCTCTTGGGTTTTTTGTCTCTCTGGTCTTCTTCACCATGAGATCTAGTTTCTCGCCATACCCACCAGGTGTATATGTCCCCGGGCATGAGCCACTAGTAGTGCTCCTAAATTTTGGCTAAATTTTGAACTGGTCTTTGCTCTGTCATGGATTTTTGTCTCTGTGTTCAAGGGTAGGGTTTGGGGTTTTGGTCTGAAACCCCTCGCCTTAATTTTTTTATAAATATTAAACCCTTAGCATTTTAATCTTTTGTTGACCTGTTGCACCCGGTTGTCGGTCGCCTGAGTTACAAATTGAGCCATTTGTACGATTGTCTTTACCGACCCCTTTTGTCTAAGTCTGTCGGTCATCATCTACAAGCTTATCGTTTCAATTTTTCCATTGTCGGGCTAAATAATTCATGTTTAAAGACTTATGTCTTTCTTCTCGAGGGTTAAGTCTCGTCGACCTAGTTGGGTCCCTCTTTTAAGAATAATAATTTTGTCTTGTGTAGATATGAAAATCCATGTTGGTCGTTCAATTGTCGCAAGTAGATCACCATCGTTCCCTGTGCGCCTGTCCTGTGTCATTGCTTATTATTTTATTCACATGAGTTGGAGGGCTTAAGCCACATGTCTTGTGCTTGGGTGGGCCTGACGTCTTTCTTGAAGACTGTTGGCGGTATCAAAAGGAAATCAACGGTGATCGATAAATCATGGGGCAACATCTCGACCGTTCCCCGCTCACCTGTTCTAGTTTATTCTTCATTAAAATATTTCGGTGGGCTGGTGGGTAGTCGAAACGTGTCGAGTCTGATGGTGGGCCCAATGTTTCCAAGAGGTCAGTGAGCGAAGCTTTGAGTGAGATCAACAATAGGTATCGTTACACATGTCTTCATCTAGGCCGTTCCCCGCACACTCGTTCGTTCTGCGTATTAAGGTGAAGAAGTCCCATGGGCTAGTGAGTATTGGACATATGTAGCCTTTATGTGGTGGGCCTTATATCAAAGGAATATCTATGATGGTTGTTGGATAGCGTGGCCAAATCTCCATCACTCCCCGCCACCTCGTTGGATTTTATTTAATACTTATAAAGGGACACGGGCAAGTAGGCACAATGACATTTGTTGCTCAATGGAGGGACCCGCTAGGTTTTGAAGATGATGAATGCTCTAATGAGGATAGAGATCGTTGGTTGATGAGGGTGACATGGGACTATCCTAACCACTCCCTGACATCCCATGAGGGGCCTGCTTGTGTCTCTCATTTTTCAACGGGTGGGTGAGCGACTGCCGTGTGAAATATTTCAAAGGCTTCGATAAACTTTAGATGAGATAAAATACTACTAAAATTTGGCCAAGACTGCACTAAGATTTAAAACATTGCCAAATTAGAATTGAGTCTTTGGCATGCATTTGAGATTTGGGAGATGCTTATGGTTGTAGTCATCAATTCTATCAGGTTTTGATACACGTGGGATGGAGAAATTGAAGAAACATAGTGTATGGGCTAGTATTCTGAGGATAAATCATAATTGCTCCCAACTATCTTGTTGTGGTGAATTATAAGTAACTTAATTCCCACAGGCGAGTGGGTAAAAGTGACACAACATGTTTTATCAAGTGTTAAGTATATGATTAATTATGCGGATGGAGTGGGTGTTTATCCACTTGAGTTATTTGATTAGGGAAAAGGAATCAAGTGCATGTAAATTATTTTTTTCATAATTAATCATTCTGATTGATCATCTATTGATTCATCTCAATGTGTGATCGACGATTGAGATTCAAAATCAAAGTAGTTGGTTGCTAGCTCTCTTGTGTGAACTCCCTTGGAACATTAATGAATACATTCTATAATTGATCTATTTAATGAAAATTTCTTGCTTATTATTCTCACCATTTTTTGTATACAATAATTGTGAGTCTGGGAATGAGCGTATGAAGTGTTCTTAGTAATTGCAGAGTTTAAGCTAGCTATTTTATTTTGAGAGTGGTGTCTCTATCAGGAATGGGTAAGGTAAGTGTGTTTCTTAGCCCAGTTTGAAGGTCCAGGATACTCAATCTCCTTGAGTCTCAGGATGACCTTCCCAAGAATGAACAAGATGTGCCTGAGGTCCCTATAACTCCAACGAAGAAAGAAAGAGCTGATAGGAAGTCTACATGGGGTGTTCTCAAGCACGCTTATCATATGAGGAGAAAAATTGTCTCAGAAGAATTGGTCAAGGGTAAGGAGAAGAAAATTAGTAGGCCTGGGAGGGAAGCTGCAAGAAAGAACAAGTATCACCAAGCTTTCATGGGACGTCATCATTCTCCCATTGAAGTCTCGAATGATCCCTCTGATAGTGGAGCTAAAACTTATTTAGGCTACCACCAGTATCTTATGGCTATGATTGATTTGGTTGATTCCAAGGATGAGGTGGTGATGGCTACTCCATTGTTGTTAAGGACACCCAATGGGCATTCTTATTTTGTTGCTGACAAGGCATAATAGCATCTCATTACCTTTCTGAGCTGGTACTCAATTTTTGGTTCTTTGTGCTCACTCTTTTCCTTTTGGATTGTTTGTTGTGATATGGGATTTTGTTTATTTGTGCTTTTATGTTGATGGTGACATCTCTTGGTTTGGTGTGAATGCACAATTTTTTTTATGTTGTGATAGAAACATCTTTTGGAAGGCTGGTGGGTCTCCTCGAACTAACGGTTTTTGGATATTTTTCTCTCCCTTGTTTTACAAATGATTACATATAAATGTCAGGGGAATATTTTGAATTATGGTGAAATTAATAATGAAATTAAGTAAAATGTAACTGTAATTCAGCCTAGTTCTTGTTGCTCTCTTGTTTTGTAAAAGGGATTTCAAGGCTGATTACATGGGTTTGAATTTTGAGTCTCACAATAGTCTATGTGGGTAGCTAGGCTCAAGAAGAAGCATACTGTATACATGTTGATGACTAGAACAGTAGGAAGTCTAGGGTATAAGTCATATATGTAGTAATCTCAAAATAGTTTTATAGAAACCACATATATGAAGGAAAATCTTAAGTTCTAATGCGTGTACTCTCTTATGTAATTCTTCTACAAACTATGAATGAAAGGGTTAATAATATTTTCGTTCATATTCAATTGTTCTAATTGATTGTGTGGATTTGTTTCTGCTTCAATTCAATGAACTGATTAAATGCTAGAATGAAGTCATAGGTCTGTAGGGAAGAGCATAGGATTTGGTAAGAAGTTATGTTTACACACAATGGGTTGAATACTACAATATAGTATGACAATAGTCTATTAATCACTGAATGAATGGATAATATTATTGGTTATTACATGATTTGACTCCATTGCCCAATAGACAATACACTGGTCTATCCATTAGCATATTTTGTAGATAAATGAGCTAGCAATGCACTTGACTAGAGATTTGGAATGAGAATGAAAACTATTTAAAGTACTTTCAATAACAACATGTAACTTTGAAATTCCTCTTAATTCCTAGCACTAGGTAGTAATTTTTTCAAAGGTCAGCCAAATCTTTGATGAAGGATGCCTATTTTCATTCAACAAGAATTGATCTATGTATAAAATTCCTCTTTAAGAATTAAATATCTCTTGAGTATAATGAGGAGTACCCTCCTAGGTTTCATAGAGCCTGAAGAGTAGGAGTGAGGGCCTGAGAATCCTTACTCATTAGTTAGCCACTAACTTTGAAAGCTCTTGAACATAAGGGTTGGCTACCCTTTAGAGGATTTCAAGTTTCAGCTAGAAAAAACATCAGGTCAACAGTAACTTCCTCTTCCTTTCTAGTTCTTATTAATGGTGAACCTTCGGAGTTGTTTGGTGCTTCCAGGGGCCTTCGTCAAGGGAATCCTATTTCTCCTTACCTTTACATCATTATGGTAAGTGGTTGGGAAGATTTATCAATTCCCATATTATTCAAGGTTTGATTCAGGGCTAGGGTTGGGGCGGTAGGGTGCATCCTTATTCTCACTTGCAATTTGTGGATTACTACTTTGATGGGTATGGCCGAAACTCAGAAGGTTGTGAACTTAAGGAAAAATTTGGATATTGACTTGGGTGTTTCTGAAAAAAAGATCAATGAGGATAAGTCCTAAATATTCTTCTTTAACACTCCTCGGCTTATTCAGAATAGGATTACTCATATTCTTCAGTTTCAGATTGGTCCTCTCCATTTTTCTTATCTTGGGATTCCCATCTTGGTGGGATCTTAGCTTAGAGATCTTTGGTAGGATATGTTGGATAAGTTTCACAAGCGGTTAAGTCATTGGACTTGTCAATAACTCTCGTCGGGTGGGCGCATGACTCTTTTGAAATTTGTGGTACAAGCTCTTCTAATTTATAGATGTTTTGTGCAAGTTGCCACCAGTGCTTTGTTAAGGAGTTTTGGGATAGTATGGGTAGACTTCATGCACATACTTCTTTCCTTAAGTTTTCTTGGACGATTGGCCTAGGTCCTTAATTATCTGGCAGTTGTGGTTGGAACAAAACAAGAGGATATTTTAGGGTGTGCAAATGGCGGTGGCTTAGCTATGGCATAAGATCCTCTGTAGGGTTCAGGAAACTATCTCTGGAAAATGTGACATGTCTAATATTATGGATCCTTGTGATGTGGCTATCATAAGAAACTTGAACCTGGTGGTTGGTGGCCCTAGTTACTTTGGTGGTAGTGGTCCTCGACGTACCAAGCAAAAAGTTTAACAAGAAGGTAAGTGGACCCCTCCTCCTCAGGGTGTCCTAAAGATGAATATTGATGGTTCTTCTCAGGGGAATCCTGGCCATGCTGGGATTGATAGCATTGGTCAAAATAGTGCTGGTGATAGTGTGTTTTTATTTTCTATTTATAAAGGGAAACAAACTAATAATCTTATGGAGGCCATTGATATTCTCTATGTTGTGGAAAAAGGTTACTCCCTTGGTTGGAGGGAGATTATTTGTGAATCTGTAGACATGGAAAATGAACAAATTCATTTTGGCACACCTAATCCCGATTACTAACAACATTTTCTCTCAGATCAAATTCTCAGCATTTCATCACTTTCTATCCTTTAATTCAATAAATTACTATTTATTGGATTAAGTCTATCACCTCCTTTGATTAAATTAATCAGTTTAATTTAATTAATCCTACATTGCTATTTAATTAAATAAATCATTTTATTTAATTAAAATCTCTAAAACTCCTCCTATGAAATTAAATAAATTAAACCTTATTTGATTTAATCTAACACATTCCTTCTTTATTAAATAAATCAAATCATTTATTTAATGAATCATTTTCTCTCAATTTTCGACTTAAATCAATTCATAAATCTAAGTCTAAATTGTCACATCATCTAATTCTTCATTAAGTTAATCAAATCCTTGATTAAGTTAATCATTCTCACTAAAATTCTCTAAAGAATGCAACTTGCACAATAAATCAATTACTTTGATTTATTAATTCTCCTATTTTCCTTCACAAAGCATCAAAAAGGGAATATTCCTTATTTGAATTCAAAAAGTCCAAATGGACTGGGTCCTTCCAACAAGGCATTAAAATCCTCTTACATGTCCTTGACCTTGAGCCAAGTGACATTAACTTCATTCCTTTTCCCTCTTCAACATGTCATTTCTCAAGTTTGAAATGCCACCTAATTGCATTTATTGGCACATTGGCCAAAACTTGCACATTCCTCATCCAATCACATTTGGACAAGTGGCACAATGCCATTGGACTATCTTTTGTCCCACATTGCTTATTTTCACTATCCCTTCCAAGATTTGAATTTATAAATTGGGGACTCTTCTCCTCAATCTTCATCCACAACTCATATGCAAAGTTACTCTCTTCAAGTGAGAACTGATTTTGCTATCTTCATCCATACATTCCTATCATTTTCACATTTGCACCAAGGTTATGCTCAAATCTCTTTGGAGATTTTACCATTTCTTCATCAATCAACATTGCAACCATAGGAATTGGGAAAGGGCCAATTGCAACATATCATTGGCACCAATTCCCCCATAAGATCTTTAACTTATTTGCTTAATTAGGATTTAATCAAGTTTCTTGCTTCATGTTCTTCATTTTCCTAATTTTAGCTTAATAAGTGGATTTCATGGGGAATCCTTCAAATCTTTACATGCATTTTGATCTAACTAACAATGTTTGACTTCTTGGTGCATTTGCAGGTTTAGGGGTTCACAGAATCTGATTCACAAATTGTTGTAGATATGTTGAATGATAAAAGGTTGGAGGGAGCTAGTTGGCAACTGGCTTTACTGATTAAATATATTTTGAGGATGTGATTTTTTTTAGAGTATATCTCCTTTTGTCATATTCATAGAGAGTGGAATAAAGTGGCTAATTGTTTGGTCAAGTGGGCTTCAGAGTAAGAGGATAGGTGGGATGTGGGAGATTGGAGCCTCTTGCCTCCTTAGTATGCGAAGGCTTTGGAAAAGGTTATTGTGGAGGGCAAGAATATGTAATTGTGCCTTTTTGGGGTTCCTTTGGGGAATCCTTGCTATATTTTGGATGCTTTTGCATTGTTTCTTGACTTTCTAATAAATTTTTACCCCTCTTTTGAAAAAAACATGAGGCTAGTTAAAAATATATATATATTTGAAAAACACATGATGCACTAGAGGAGAGAATCTTCTCTAAGAGGGTATAATTTAAAAATAATAATAAATAAATTTAGACAAAATCTACACCCCATGAAAACTATGAAATTTGGATTAAATTCAACTTTTAAAAATAATTAAAAAATATATTCATTAATTTTTTTTTCTAGCATGCACTAGATTTCCAAGTTATATGTGGAGAGTTTTTCCAAGTTTCTTTTTGATATCCCATTGAACTCACTTTAAAAAAAATGAACAATCAAAATTCTTCTCTTAAATTAACAAAAAAAATATCTAATTAATTTTTCTTTAAATTTATAAACATAAACTAAATTAAGAGTTGTACATTTCATTAATTTATATCATTTTAAAATCTAAAATATAAATATCACTTTTAGACAAGTTGAAAAATTATATTTTGTTGGTGTAATTAAATATTTAATTACACTTTATTAAGTTTACTTAGGTCCTAATTAGGTTTTACCTTTAGGGTTTTGCATATTGCTTTATAAAAGCAAGTCATCTCATGTAATTCATGATTCTCAATAATATTATTTGCACATCTTTTGTAAATTGCTCTTGCATCTTTGTTTTTTCTTTTTGTAGAAGGTTAATCTAGGTTTTGCAGGTGATCTTGGTTTTATGGAGTTTATTGGAAAATCTAACATAGTATCAAAGCAAATTAGTTGCTCTTCTGGATTCAATCTTTTCTCTCTTGGTTGCATAGCAAATCAGTTGCTTTGATCTTCCTTTTGTGATAGGATAAATTACTTGTAGGTGATTTTTGGGTGCTATGGAGTTCAATCATCAACTTCAACATGGTATTAGAGCTATGATTTGTAAGCCCCTTCTCAGATCTGGGAGAAATTCAATCAAAGAGATTTTTGGGGAGATCCTTAAGGGATCGACCTTGAGCAATTTTTTGGTGCATTTTGGATAAAAACCGACCAATATATTTTTCTTCATGTATTTTTGAGAAATTTGTTTTTGGGTTTTGTTTAAAATCATGAAATACCATCTAGGTATCTACTAGATCTTGTAGATAATGAGCATAACTTGGAAAAACAACTATCAAATTTATGACAATTTTCCCTACAAGTGAAGTTTTTTCTTAGCAAATCACAGTTCTGCTTTTTGGATTCAAAAACACTTTCTGGGTTTTGTTGGCAACACCAAAATATTATCTGGGTATCCATTAGTTTTTGCATGCAACAAGTAAAATTTTCAAAAATAAAATTAGAAGGGTTGTGTCTACATCGTCGGTTGGCAAAATTTACCCTTTTAAAAAAAAATCATAACTTGAGCATATGGTGTCCGAATTTTGAAAACTTTATATCATCAGAAAGCTTATTTCATCCTCTACATAGATCTGAGGTTAATTTTTTTTCATGGAGGTAGATGTGAACATTAATACTTGCATGCAATCTTTCCTTTTTGCATGCTTTATGTTTTCATTTTCTCTTTGATTTTTGGATGTTTTGCATGTTCTCTTTTCACAATCTTGGGGTATTGTAGTATATGAATTTCAATAAAGTTCCATCAAGGGGATTCTTCCATAATAATTTGATTAGAGTGTAGTCGCATGGAATGCACTTTGATCCCATCTTCATATTGATGATAACTCACATGAGTTGTATTTGGATTATGTAGTTTCTTTTGGCCACAATCTTGCTCATAACTTGACACGTTTTGGTTCGCATCAATTCATGTCTTAGATTGAGAGCCTATGATTAATGATCTTGAATCACATCATATTCTCATTGGGTACATCTCAATTTGAGGGCCATTCATTTTATGGTTAATGTTCCAGAATCGTCATGGCACTTGCTCTTATGGATCAGTTTTAGTCACATTTTGGCATCGACATCAAGATACACATAACTTCCAGATTCTTTTATCATATCTTTCCCTCTTATGGGGGGAATTTATTATGTATCTATCTGATGGATGGTGTACTTGGGGGTCTTATGGAGTCCTTCATCTTTCATCACTTGGTTGCATTCTCTAATTCTTTTGCATTTCATATGTACATTGGTACCTAACATGGCCTTGTAGCTAGGACCCATCCATGCTTTCATGGACCCATCCTTGCATTATTCACATGTTTCTTATTCTCCCTAAGTTGTACTTAAGGGGAGGTGTTGATGTAATTAAATATTTAATTACACTTTATTAAGTTTACTTAGGTCCTAAAATTAGGTTTTACCTTTAGGGTTTTGTATATTGCTTTATAAAAGCAAGTCATCTCATGTAATTCATGATTCTCAATAATATTATTTGTACATCTTTTGCAAATTTCTCTTGCATATTTGTTTTTTCTCTTTGTAGAAGGCTAATCCAAGTTTTGTAGGCAATCTTGGTTTTATGGAGTTTATGGGAAACTCTAACATATTTGTGTTGGTCATTTCCTTTATAAAGAGACATAGTTTTAAAATTTTATCGCACAAACCTTTGAGATAAAAATGTACATATAATCTTAAAAAATAATTATAATGAAAAGATAAAAGACACACCAAAATATTACACAAGATATACCATGGAAAAAACCTCAAAAGTAAAAAACTAGCCTCCAAAAACATCCACATTCAATGTACTATTCAACAATGAAATATTAACACACTTATAGAGTCTCCATGAATGCTTCTAAAACACCAAACTTGTCCAATGCATCCTCCATGTGTCAAAGAAAAATGGGTAACCATGCAACCACACATTTCATGTCATGCTTCATATGTGTGGTCTACAAGAGAGCTCAACACAAACAATAGCCAAGCCAACCAACCAAATAACTAACCCCAACCACTAAACATGTGATTTCTTTTATAGATTTAAACATAATAGAAAATAACCAAGTGGTAGAGGTAAAAACACATGTCTCAATTTAATTATGAATTTAGACAAACGATTAAGTCAAACATTTAATTTTGGTATTAAGTTTTTTTTAAATTAAATATTTTCTAATGTACAACCGTAAAAAAGAATTATAAATAAAATAAATTGAAACAAAATAAAGTACTAATCTAGGAACAATTGTTTGAAGAACAATATTACCATCAAGATGAAATCCAAGAGCATACACATCAAATATCCAAGAGGAGACACAAGATTTTGTAAGGGGGAAAAATAAATTAAAAAACCCCATTGTATGAAGATGACATAAAGCCTAAGAATATTACAAAGTGTAAAGTTTGAAAATCTTAAATTCAAAACTTTGACAAATACTTTAAATAAAATCATTTATATTCAAAATAAAGTCGACAACTCATTCATTAGACATAATTAAAATTCAGTCAATTCCAAAACAACGACATAAAGTCGATAAGATAGATTCATATACAATTTCAGTCTAATTACATACATGTGTCATATTACACAATTTCGATAATAATACAATAGAAGATTATAATTTCAGTTACAATTCGATACTTAGGCATTCAGGCGCCTTAAGCTCTTCTATACATATTTCAAAATTAAATAAAATATAAAGAAAATAACATCCTTTGATCTTCAATCCAACAACAAATGTTCAATAATGAAGACGAGAATAAGGATCAGGCACTTTTTCCACCCAACCTCAAAGCTTACACTTCCCCAGAATTCCTTAGTCATTCAAGAAATACCTGACCTTGCACAAATCACTTAGCAAAAAGCAGTCTACGAGCAAGATGGAATCTGGTGTGTGCCTAGTATAACTAGCAATACCACAAGCATTTTCATTTTTTCTAAATCATTTAAGAAACAAGCAAGTTCGATACTACGATATGGTAGAGATTTCAATAATTCCATCTATTTCAATGGTCCTTAGTTACTTGGCCAAGTAAAATGTCATGCACGACAAATAAAGCAGTTTTGGAACAACAAAACTACACTCTCTAATAACCCATATTCAGCACCCGTCCCGGAAGGTAACTTTCCCAAAAACATAACATGCATAGTCATTAATCAAGCATGCATTGTTCCAAACAGTCAAATACAATATTTTACAAACATCTAATCGAAAGTCATGATTCAATCAAAAACAGTTTAAAATATTGTTCTTTCATCATTTTTGACCATAGATATTAGATTCACATTTAAAAATCGAATAATTAATTAATCAAAAACAAGAAGGTGTATCTCCAGTATGCAAATTAAATACATATAAAAATAGTCATAAAAGAGCACACGTTCTTTTGTTCTATTTGCTCAATTTATTTGTTTCGTTTTCAATAAAAAAACATACTTTAGTTTTAAATGATTTATTCTTTGTTTTCATACTTTCAAAAAATAAATAAATAACTTAATACTTTTCAAAAACGGTTTTTAAAACAAATCGTTTCAGTTTCAGTTTCTGGATATTTTGAGTTTCAAAGGCTAAATTTACTGTTTAAAAACTTCTGTTTCGAAAACATGTTAAAATTTTGGGAGATATTCTATCAAATTGTTTTTAGTTTGAATTCTCTTCAATTCCAATTTCACATAAGCTTTCTGTTAAAGCAAAATAAAGTTTTCTATTTAAGATCCTTTTTAAATCTAAATAAAAATGACGTTTTCTGGTTTTGAAATTCTTCCTAAATTTAATCAACTGTTTTATTTGTGATTTCAATCGAAATTTTTCCTAAAAATCTTTTGTTTCTAAATTCAACAATATTCTAGAAAATTACAGTTTGATTTGTTTGAAAGTTTCTACAAAATGTAAAGGAACGGTGACATTTTTAATTGATTTGCAAACAAATCTTTAAATCTTTCTTTTCTAAATTAAATAAACAAAGATTCTCTTTTAAATTTTTAAACTAAATGTAAGAATTATAGAAGAAATTTAAACACTTATATAAAATTGTGAATTGGTTTTCATTCTACCTGGTTAAATTCTGGAAATGTTTGAAGGTGTGCTTCCTCTGGTAATTCCTGAAGCTTCTCAATCTCTTTGTGATTCTTTCTTGGTCTGTCAAATTCTTAACCATGTTCAGAATTTCTCTTTGTATCTTTATTATTGAATTGGAAATCAATCCCCAACTCCTTTTCTTCTTCCCTGCCTTGCCTTCTACCTGTGTTGGCACACTTGTCTTTTTTTCCTGAGATCTTTGTTTTTCTTTTAAGACCTCTATATTCCTCCTTCCTTTGTTCCTTAAGTCCCCTTGCTGCCTGGGCGCGTGAGGAGAGCATGATTTCTTGTGGCAGATCCCTGCCTGGGCATGTGAGATGACTACCCTTATTGCTATGTGGGTGAGCGGTGTGGAGGTCCTGCGCACCTCTTAGCAACCTCTACGCACCTCTTAGTAGCCTCCTTAACAGGCTGCGTAGGGAGTAAGTGAGGATTCCTCTCTTCCTGGCTGCGTGGAGTATGGAGTCCTCTCCCTCCTTTGCCACTCAAAAACACGGGTTTTAGTCCTTGGCTGGGTAATATGTAAATAAATATATAGTCCTTCCCTCTGTTTCTCAAATTTATAAAATCTTTGTCTGTATCCAAAAATGGATTTTCTGCTCTTTTATCTTTTTCTTTTTTTATTCAATTTCAAAATTCTCTTCTCTCCCCCTTCAAAATTCTTCTAATCTATCTTTCTTCTTTCATGCATTGTTGGAGTTATCAAGAAAAATGAGGTCCACAAAGTATTGATTGATCTCCAGTTCAAAACTCAAAACTCCAAGTATTTAAAATCTGATTGCTTTTCAATTTGTGTGAAGATATTTCTTCAATTCGTTAACTGAAGTTTGATTTGAATGCCAAGTTCAATGTGTATGTGAATTTGTTTTCTAATTGTTTCCAATAACTCTATTTTAAGATTTTTGTTCAATTTCTAATTGTCAAATCTTTTCTCCTTTCATATTTTCAATTAAAAATCAATTAAATTTATAAAACACTTTATAAATTTAATTTTTATCAAATTTCGAAATAAAAGCCAATTCCATTTAAATTTTGAAATACAAGCATATTATTTTCAAACAATAATAAAAATTTTAAACAAGAAATCCAATCATTTAATTTAAATCAATTTCATCAAATTTAATCAAATCGTCATTTTAAATCAACATACATTTTTCACAATTTTTGAGAAATTAAATTAAAACTAGATTTAAAACTTGCAAACACGATAAACACAAAATGCATTAAAATATTATCTAAGTGAGTGTGTGAGATTCTGTCTTACTTATAAATGTCTAACGGCTAAACGACTCTACCTGATCATTGTTCTCACCTTCAATCATGTTCACCTGTTCTTGCGTTCACTTGCACTCGATTTTTCATCAGTAATGACAAACCCCAAATTAAATATAAATGCATTTCAAATCATGGTAATTGCATTTGAATTTGAATTTGAATTTGAATTTGAATTTAACTTTCATTAAAATAATCATTTAACTTCAATTTAAATAGTGACATCATGATTACAAATTGCATTTCATTAATCAATAAAATCCATATGTGACACAAAGAGAGAGAGAGAGAGAGAGAGAGAGAGAGAGAGAGAGAGAGAGATCTCAAACATAAAATGCTTCATGTGAAGAATGAGAGAAGCACCTCAAATAAATAGAGGTGAGAAATGAGCTGCATAAGTAACTTTCATATCTATACATGCCACCTTTCATCTTATGTGTGTGCAAGGTGTTAAAATACTCACAAGGAGGAGGCTACATGTCTAAACCTTAATATTCCTCCAAAAAAGAATTATAAAAATGAGTCTTTTGTACATGTGTGAGAATACTCAAATAAGACAAGATCTATAGGGTTCTTTTGGTATATTCCTACAAGCATTTGAATAATACAATTGATAAATAATCTTGACCTAAGTAATGATTAATTTCTAACAAACTCACACATAAAATATCTAACCAATGTTACATACAATGGGTGAACCCAAATAAATGTTTAATGTGATTAAACACATATCTTAAAATGCACCACACTTAAATATTTATTTTATATAATCAAAATATATTTTTTTCTTGTACAACACCATTTTTCTAATAATTAGACATGAAAGCGTTCACTCTTATATTTTTTAATGAGTCTTGCTCACTCTTGATTTTTCTTTAGCTAGTGGAGAGTGGAAGGAGCTCACAACAAGTAATTTACCATTTATTACTTTACAAAATAAAAAATAAATTATATAAAATATAAATATGTAATCAAATTTTTAGTTTGTGATTTGGGCATTATATATCTGTGAACCAATTCTTCAAAATTTTAAATCAAATTAATTTTAATGATAAGAAATATATATTTTAAAAGTGAACAGTGTCTATGAGGTCTATCTTTTGAGTTTGAGGTGGCGTGCCTGCGCTTCTAGGAGCTGAGCTAGGGCATCTGAGATCTAGCCCATGAACAAACTATTTTTGTGCCTGCACATGTGGGGTGGGGTCTACTTGCTGTCTCGGGGGGGTTGTTTCCTATTCGTTGTTCCTGTGTGTCGCTTGGGTGTGTGGCCAGCGATCCTCCTTGGTTTGTGTTTTTGGGCACACGGGGTTTCCCTGTTGTTTTGTGCAGTGCGCGTGCTCTTGGGGCCTCGATGGTGGTGCATGCTAGTGCATGCTTGGTTTTGACTGATAGGGGAGTGTAGGATTTGGGGTGTGTAGAGGGAAGGGGTCGATGTTTCCTCGTTTTCCTGCGTGGTAGTGTATTGTGGGTAGTGTTTGGAAGGGTTGGTGTCCAACCTTGTATGGTCGCCACCGGCTCTTGAGCCTCAATGTCTTTGGGGGAGTCTTCACAGAGTTCGATGGGAATGGACTTTTGTTTTGCGATTGGATTGAAGCCGCCATTGCATGCAACAAAAGTTATTGACAATAGCCTTTTCTTTCAGGATTCGGTAGAAGGCGGTGCTCGCATGTCCGGGGGACCTCGCATCACCAAGGTTAATGGATGTCTTGAGCGGTGTAAAGAGAGACCCAAACTGGTCATTCCATCAGAGATGGTAGCCGAGGATATTGAATATTATTCCAGGCATTCCTTATATTGCAAATTTTTGGGGATGAGGGTATCTCCTCAATTTTTGGTGTCTTGGGCCCGACGAACTTGGTCACCAGAGGGTGAAATGGACATTATGTTGTTGGCTAACAATTACTTCATGGTCACTTTTGACTACATGGCTGATTGGAATAGGGTTTTTGAGGGAGGTCCCTATTTTCATAACCAAGTGGGGTTGTTTATCAAACCCTGGCATGCGGGTTTCAACCCTTCGAAGGAGCTTTCAAATTGGGTTCCGGTTTGGGTCAGGCTGCCTCGTCTTCCAGTGGAATGCTATCATGATGATGTCCTATAGTTGATACCATCTTTGCTTGGAAAACTAGTTGGCTCCTCGCAACAAAATTTGGATAGAAAGGTAATGAATTATGCCCGTATCTGTGTTGAAATTGATTTGGGTAAACCCTTGCCAGATGCTATGGATATGTGTATGGGCTCTTACTCTTGGGTACAAAATTTGGATTATGAGACTCTCCCATTTCGATGTTATTTGTGTCATGAATATGGTCACTTGTTGCGACGATGTCCCAAGGCGAGGCATGTGGAGCCCCCATCTTCTCAGCTTCCACGCAACCCTCCTATGGCTGATAGGGGGAAGGATCCTATTCCTGGTGTTGGGGATGCTACAGATGGTTTCGTCCCTGTCAAAGACCGTAACATGAATAGGGGTCAGAAGAGGACCTTGAAAGAGAGACAAGATGAAGACACTTTTAACAGATTTGAGGTGTTAGATGATCTCGGCCAGCAGGAAGTGAATCCGAGTTTTGTTAACTTGGATCAGGGAAATTTGAGTACAGGCCAGATAGGTCTCCATTCTGAGGCTACCCAGGATGCACAAGGTGTTAGTGTTTCTGAGATGGTCACTGACCTTCATATGGGTGTCATGGTGGAATCGATTCCTGTAGCTCAGTTGAAGAAGGATGGTGGGGATGGGTCTTCCCCGGGTCTGAATGTTGGTATTGATATCGGGAGGGGTACCAAGTCTCTCTCTTCCTTGGGTCTTCATCAAAAGGATTCTAGAAAAGGGGTGGGGGAAAAATCTTCCAAGCCTGGCTGTAAAAAGGATTTGGAAAAGATCAAGTTAATAGGGGAAAATTTGGTGGAGTCAGGGTCGGTCAAGACTCTGGATTCTCATTTCTTGAATCCATGGAAATGATTGTGTTATAATGGAATGTGAGGGGCTTGAACAATGGCCCTCGAAAAAAAGTTGTTCGCAATTTGATGCCCAAGTTGTGGGGGAGTGGTGGGTGCTAATGCATTAGGGCCCTTGGTTCAGCTGGGGGTGTGGCTTGTTTGTGGAACCCTCAGAAGGTTCACCCTCTCTGGTGGATGTCCTATAGGTCTTCCATTTCTATGGTGGCCTCTTGGTTTGAAACATGAGAGTATGTTATGTTCTCTAATATTTATGCACCTGTGGACCTTCTTGGCAAGCAGTTGCTCTAGTCCCATATTAGGTATGTGCGTAGCAAGGCTCCTCTTCACCCGTGGATTCTGGCTGGAGATTTCAATGCCATTGTTGAGCTGACTGAGAAGAGGGGAGGTAATGTAAGGTTGGATCCCTCTGCGCTTCTTCTTTAGGACAACATCTTTGCTTTGAATCTGGTTGACATCATGCCTAGTAATGGCCAGTTCACTTGGAACAATCGAAGGACGAGGGATAATTGCATTGCTAAAAGGTTGGACCGCTTCCTAGTCTCCTGCTATTGGATTGGTGGCATGTGGACCTCTTGCTCTGAAATCTTGGATTGGAGGGGTTTGGATCATTGGCCTATCAAGCTTTCCATTTCTTCTACTCATGTGCCTCAGTCTCCTTCCTTCAAGTTTCAGCTCATGTGGTTGTGGGACCCATCTTTACATGTCCATGTGGCTGATTGGTGGAAGGTTGGCAAGCTGAATTTTGGTACGACGATGTATAATTTTGCTAAATTTCTCCAATTTACCAAATACTAGCTGAAACATTGGAATAAATAGTGCTTTGGAAATATTTTCCATGATAAGGCTCGTGCTCAAGTTGATTTGGATGGTATCACTAGGGTGATCAGGGAAGAGGGAGTGACAACTAACTTGCTTCAAGATGAGGCTAGGGCCCTAAGGATGCTGGAAGAGTGTGAATTGAGAGAGGAGGTTTTTTGGAAACAAAAGGCCAGAATTGAGTGGCTTTAGGAAGGAGATAAAAACACTACTTTCTTCTTTAATTCGGTGAAAGCCAGAAGGCAAGGTAATTCTATTTCAGTTCTAGTTAATGAAAGAGGTGAACAAATCTCTTCATCTCAGAAAATCTCGAGTGAAGTTGTGTAGTATTTTGAATCTTTATTCAGGGAGGATGCACAAGGAGGTTTTGTAGAGGAGGTTCAAGTTATTTCATGTATTCCTTCTTTGGTCACGAGGGAAATGAATGAGCATCTCATGGGTGACATTTCTTTGGAGGAGTTGGAGGGAACTATTTTCTAGATGAAGAAAGGGAAGGCGCCTGGCCCCGATGGTTTCCCGGTTGAATTCTTTCAAGAATTATGGTATATTATTAAGTTGGACTTACTGGATGTGGTTCAGGAGTCTTAGAAGAATAAGCAGATGTTACAGGCATTGAACGCTACTTTCCTTGCCCTCATACCCAAGTGTGATGGGGCAGATAGGTTAAGTCAATTTTGGCCGATTTCCTTGTGCAATGTGATTTACAAAATTATTTCCAAATTGATTGCTGATAGATTAAAAAAGTGGCTGAGAATGTTGATCTTGGAAGAATAGAGTGTCTTTGTGCAAGGTAGGCAAATTTTGGATGGGGTTGTTATTGCTTCGAAAACCATTCACTCAATGGTCAGCTCAAAAGATAAGGCGATGTTCATCAAACTGGATATGGCTAAGGCTTATGACCGTGTCCGATGGAATTTCCTCCAGCGGATGTTGGGTGCTTTTGGGTTTGGTCTTGAATGGATCCAGTGGGTTATAAGTTGTGTTACTTCGGTTTCACTCTCTATGTTAACTAATGGGGAGCACTCTAAGCTCTTTGGAGCCTCTCGTGGTTTGCAGTAGGGAGACCCCCTTTCTCTGTACTTGTTCACTCTGTTGGTGGAAGGTTTGGGGCGTTTGATCAAAAGGGATGTTGATCTGGGACATATTTAGGGATGGTGTTGGGGAGGTGATTTGCCTTCGCAATCTCATTTATGATTTGTGGACGACATGACTTTGATGGGCATAGCCACTATTAGGGAAGCTTCCAACTTGCACAAGGTGTTGGATGTGTATCTTACTGCTTCTGGTCAACGGATTAATGAAGATAAGTCCTCTATTTATTTCTTTAACACTCTGATGCCCATTCAGCAGAGAATTGCCCATATCTTGAGATTTCAAATTGGGGTTCTTCCTTTGACCTATCTTGGTATGCCTATCTCTGTTGGTAAGCTACCTAAGGCTTCTTGGAAAAATATTTTAGACAAATTTCGGGTGAAGGTTAATCATTGGACCCACAGGTGGCTGTCCTTTGCTGGCTGTGTTCAGTTTCTCAAGTCTGTGGTGCAGGCTCTTCCCATCTACAGATGTATGCTTCAGGTGGCCCCGATGGGTTTGTTAAGGATCTAAATTCTTTAACCAGGCAATTTCTATGGGCTGGTCTCTTTTTGTCTTCAAAGTGGAGCCTTGTTAACTGGGATACTGTTTGTAGCCCTTGTAACTTTGGTGGTCTTGGGTTAAGGAAGTCGTCTTTGACTGGGGAGGCATTGGCGGCTAAACTATATTGGAGGTGGTGTGTGGAGCAGGATCAGATTTGGGCCAGGATTTTATCTCATAAATACTTCCATGGTGTTGCTTGGTAGGATATTCCTTGATTTCTCTTGGAGGGGAGGGGCTCGATAATTTGGAGTACGCTTAAGAAAGGCGTGGCGCTTGTTAAGGATGGCCTTTTTTGGATTTGCAGGGGGGTCAAAGGCTCAATTCTGGTCTGATTCTTGGGATGGTTTTCCTCCCATTACTTCTCAGTTCCCTAATCTGTTGAATCTGATTCAAAGGTTTCTTGAGGCTGATTGGTCTAGGGTGAGTGATTTTATGGCTTTCTCTGTCCATGACCAGTTGGTGATGGCGAGATGGAAGCATCCTGATGAGTGGCCTATTGTTGGCTTGAATGAAGACTGTGTGGATCTTCACAATATCCTCTCTGGTAAGCCTTGTAGTTCTCTCCTAGATGGGGATGTCCTCTCTTGGTCTCCAAGTCCAAAAGGGGTTTATTCTGTTGCTTCTGGGTATCAGGTGTTGTTATCTCGTAGGTTGGAAGGAGTGGAGGTGCCATGGTAGAAGAAAGTGTGGAATAAGTCTTCTTGGCCAAAGTGCAACTGTTTTGTTTGGACCTTGACCCAGAATAGATGTTTGATGTGGGACAATATTCAGAAGAGGGGCTTTCCGGATCCCTCTGTTTGTGTTCTCTGTGGTGGAGGAGAGGAGGATTCGGCTCATTTGTTCTTTCGTTGTTCCTTTGCTTCTCAGTTGTGGCATTTCTGGTGGGGAGTGTGGAATAGTTCTTGTGTTCATCTTCCTCTTTGATTGACTTTTGGAGTAGTTTGGGTAGGCCTCCTTCGGTGGCCTATTTTCTATAGGATGTATGGTTTGTGGGGCCTACTTTCATCCTGTGGCAGATTTGGTTAGAGAGAAATCATAGGATTTTCCGTGGGGAGAAGTTGGTTGTGCAGCAAGTTTGGTAGAGAATTCTGGGTATGATTCAAGAAACGGTGGCTGCTAAATGTGAGGTAGAGTTCCCCTTGGAGAAAGGGGATGCTGGGGTGGTGGACAGATTGGGGATCCAAGGATCGTCATTGGCCGCTACTAGCCTCAGGAAATGTTGGCGCCAACGACAGAGGGTTCATAGGGTCGGTAGATGTCTGCCCCGACAGGAATTTTGAAGCTCAACACGGATGGTTCTTCTCGGGGTAATCCTGGGCTTGCTAGGGTGGGGGGATTGGCAGAGATTTTTCGGGATCGACAGTCTTCTTCTTTTTTGTTTATGAGGGGGTGCAACCCATTAATCTTATGGAGGGTTTGGCAATCTTATACGTGTTCGAGCGGGCATTTGCTTTGGGCTGGCGTAAGGTTATTTGTGAGTCTGATTCACAAGTTATGATAAATTTGCTAAAGGATGGGAAGTTGTCGGGTGTTCACTGGCAGTTGGCTAGGTTGGTTCAACAGATTTTGCGGATTAGTTATTTGATGGAGATGGCGTCCTTCGTCCACATCTCGAGGGAGTGTAACAGAGTTGCTGATTGTTTGGTTCGTTGGGCTTCTGAGCATATAGAGGGTTGGAATGTTGATGAGTTGGGTTAGGTTTCTCCGGAGCTTTGCCACGACTTGGAGGGGATTCTTGCCGAAGATGGAAATGTCAGTAATATTGAATGATTTGGTTTCTTGTGTTTTGTTTGGTTCTGGTGGGTTTGGGCGTTGGCCTGTTGTTGCTCTGTAACACTTTTCTCTGATTATTAATAAAGTTTTTACCCCTTTTATTTTAAAAAAGTGAATAGTGTCTATAAGTAATAGAACTCCAAATTTAAGAGATTTTGGTTTTTATTTTCTTTAATTTTGTTGTAAAATATGTGTTTAGATTGTGTTTATCATCATGATATCTAGAAATTCCTTAATGACTCTTGTCTAAACACTTATATTTTCTAATGAATCTAACAACACAAATGAATCATGGCAAATGGACAAAAGATAGCTCATGCTTGGTATGAGATGGTAAAGATTGAGGCATTGAGGAGTTTTTATATATTTTTCATCTTAAGGTAAGAGTTTAGAAGTGTATTGTAACTATTATGTGTCGAATGATATATTGGTTCTAAATTGTGGGAGGTGGGGCTTTTTATTTAAAAGAATTTTTTTCATATATTAATGTTTATGTTTTTTGTTTTTTTCTCATTCGTTTTCTTGAAGTGTTATCTTATGTGTTGTTGTGTTATTAAAATTTTCATAGATCTAAGATCTTCATTCTTTTTCTCTAAAGATTAATGTGGAAAATGAATTTGTATGTTGATTTTGTTTTATGGGCATAGTTTGTTTGCACATATATTAGGTTTTTTATTTATTAAATCTTATAGTACTAGAGGTGCATACTAAGTATTTTTCACAATAATGATTACGTATTGGATGTTACATGTTTCTATATTATAACAATCTTATCTTATAACGTTTATATGCTTATAGTATCCTTATTTTACATGTTTACCAATTTTATGCTTATCATGCTCACATCTTATGCCATCATGTTTATGTTACAATTACGTGCTTACATGCTTATAATACTAATGCTTCTCATGACCACACTTTACATTTATATTTGTTTATGAATTTTATTGGGGGCAACATTAGGGCATCAAGTTTCCTTTCCTTACATACATATGATTTCATGATCACATCCTATTATCCTATCACATATTTGTCACACAATGTTATAGATTTGATACCTACTTCATGCTTATTTTCTTTTGCATGATCATATCTTTTCTTCTTTCCAATTCCTTGCATCCCTTCTCTATGATCAATTGGAGGGTCCATATATCATCACTAACAATCCTTTGATGAGTATGATCATAGTAATTAGGTCATGGTTATGATTATTTCTTACTATTCCTAAGAGATCTTCAATGAGCTTCCCAACATACCTAATAAATATTCACATGACTTCCTACAATGTTTAATAAATATTTATTTCTATATTTACCTTTTAATCATTGATATTTTTCATATATTTGTTTTTCTTATTTTAAGTGAATGTTAGATGCTAGTCATTTTATCTTTTGTGTTTAGAAGTTTCAAGAAGGAGCACTTATGTAAGGAAAATATAACACATACTCATCCATATCTATATCTTTTTTATGAGTGTTTGAATCTTTACTCTCATGCTAATTGCTTGTTTACTTTGGCATGCACCTTCATAGTAGATCACATGCAATGGGGATAAATGTAATAGTTAAAAGTGCATACCTTTCACTCTCCCTTTGTTTTGAACTGACTTTAATTAGGTTGTTCCAAATGCAATGACTAGCGTGCAAGTTGTATGGTTTTAAATACAAAAGTTAACTACCCTAAAACTAATTTAATTCTATCTACACACATCATCGAGGACCATTCATAATTCATGTTTTATTAATTATTTATCTAGTGTTAAATATGAGCATAAAATTGATCTTATGTCTGATTGGCAACACAAAAATGACCCTAATATTTTTAAATTCAATTATCAAAATGTGTCCAAGCCAATTTCCTACTAGTCACTACTTGTTGACTTGAGAACAAAATATGTTAATTTATGTTCTAGGCTATTGTATAAAAGAATAAACATTAATCCGTTTCTGAGCATCATATATTTGTTATCCATTAGCTCTTACTCAATTACTTGCATTATTAGTTGGAGAATATCAACCACTTACATTTATATTTGCATTTAGTGATAGAATAAGACATACTACATGGTTGCTCAAATGTCTCCAATCATTATTTTGAACCATTCATTCAAATATAAGGGTTTGACATAAGAAGAAGATATGTGCTTGCAAAATCTCAAAGGTGTTAGTTGACACCACATATTTTTTAGACATAAATTCTAAATTAAGATGTGAGTAAATTCTAAATATTAAAAAACATATAACTTATTTTTTCAAATATATATCATATCTATATATTAAATTTCTACAAACACAAGAAATAATTTTCTATATACAAAAATCAATTTTATAAGTACAAATTTGATTCATAATATAAAAAAAAATATAATTATTTGTTAAAACCTATAATACTAAATTTGATCATTGAATAGAATTCTAAATCATAGAGAACAATCTTCAACGAAGACCTTCCCTGCCACTTTCAAAACCAAGTCTTTGATCCTTATATTATCATTTTAAAAAACATAATAATTATTAATATTATTACCATCTCTGGCTAATTCCATATTTCCTATATTCACACTTTGATTATTCAAAAGGTTTTTATTTATTTCATTTACAAAACAAGAAAACTTCTGAAAACTTAGAATGTATTCGAGCTTTAAAAATGAATTTAACAGAAAAACAAATGTTGGAACCATACAATTTCGTTGGAAATAGATACAACAATAAATTTAAGGGAAAACCCAAAATGAGGAATCTTGAATTCTTACAGTAGGAAAGATCAATTTAAAACAAGGAATGTATTCAACATAAGGTGCTTCTGGAAAGGCCACACCATTGATTGTAACATGTCTGTAAATTTGGCCAGTCAGAATTTGAGCGCGCGTAATGGTGGAGCCAATTTGCAAGCACCGCTTCTTTGTCATTCATGTCCGCCAATTCTTGAATCATCTGCTCCACCACTCTCTCAACCTCACTTTTCTCCCTCGCGGTCAAAACAACGCTTTCCACTCCATTAGCGGCATTGGCCAAGAGCGGCATCCACATCATCATCATTTTCACCTTCCTTTCTTCTGTCTCCTCCTTTGCCACTTCTTTCAACAAATATACTGCAAATCGATTACGTCAGATTCCCCTAAACCTAAATATTTCACCAAATGAATCAAAAGTTAGGGTTTTGAAACCACCTGAAACTCTCACCAGAGACCCCTGGACGCGTGGATGTGCGGACATGGCGAGATTTGCCAAGCTGCCGGCTTCGCTCCACTGAACAATCGCTTCTTCATTACCCCTACTTTCCGCTAACTTTTCTGCAAACCACAATAAATCCGTTGCCAATTTCTCAGCTAAAATAGATTCTGTCACCATATTTGTGGGACGCAAATAATCGTTAGCGATAGAAAGATGTTTATTCAGATATTCCCCAAAAGGAATCCGCCGAATCATTTTCCATGCCGTTCCAGCCGTCTGCTGGTCGCGCAGAGCCGAAATCAAGAGCTTCAAAGTTCGGCCAAATCCAGCGGAAAGTGCCGTTCGATTCACCTCTTCCAAAGACTCGTTTTTCAAGTTCTCCTCTATCATTTTATCGGCCAAAGCTCTCACGAAATCATATTTCCGCGAATTAACAGGAGTCTCAATAACCAGCGCCAACACCTACATAAAACCCCTTAATTAAAACGAAAAATTAAACAGATCAAGATTCTTTCAATTTCACATTAAATGGCTGCATGCCTGGGAGAGTGCTCTGCCAATTGCGATTCCGGCGAGAGAATTCGGAGCCTGAGCGGTAACAATACTTTTCTCTCCTTGACGGCTGATGTCCGCAAGCGCAGAAATATAAGATGGAAGGAAGGTATTGAGAGCATGGAAAATACGACCTATTAACCAGACGGCCAGGCAGAAGATTAAGGTAAGCATATTCCTGAAACTCTGGGTAAAGATCCATTTCATTTTCTCTGGTTTGGTGGCATCAGAGGAAGTTATGATGCTGGGGAAGGGAAACAAGAGAAGAGAGGCCGTCCTCGAATTCAGTGCCATGGATCCTGTCATTGGAATATTCCTGATACGAGGATGGAGTCAGTCATTAACAATTCAGTTACCTAGGCTTCTACGTATATACAAACGCAAAGTCAAAACAGATTGGTATTTTCCAGAATTCACAGTAGCGCGCAATCGAAGCCCTCTTCTTATCCAATCTTCTTCTTTTCCCACCACCGTGTGGATATTAAATTGCACTATTTTTTATTATTTTCATTAAAAAGATAAAAATCAACCAATGCCTCCTCTAGGGATTATAAATACCTACGGCACCATAATGTCCTTTCAATTGGTAGGTGAAGACGTTTTCTCCATTCTAAATTATTAGTATTTATGTTGTATACTATACTAAATGTTCGTTAATGGTGAGAATTGCATACATTAGCCCTTCATCCCTTGGTTTTGGATAAAGTTGTGTACTCCATTCTCTTGCGTGTGATTATTATTGATTGTTGGTATATAATTTAAAATTCTTTGATTGCGATGTTTATAATTATTCAATTTTTATTTTGGGTTAATTTTATAATCATTTTGGTTGTGGATCTAGTTCGATTGGTAGGCAAGAGGTCATGAGATCTACTCTCCTCACCGTCCCCGTGGTATTGGAGGGCGTGTTGCACTAGCGCCAGTGATCACGTGAAAAAAGTTTACCAAATGCATACTGCAGTTTATAGAGGGGCGGATACCATTTATAATTATTTAAATAATTTAAAAATTAGATGTATATTTGTGTAGTGATTGTACAGTTAAAAAATGATTTTAAATTTTTAGAATTCAAATTTGATTTTATTCTTTTCATTTAATTATTGTGTGTTTAATTTTACTTGACATGTAAAATGTTTTATTTGTGACTTTTGGAATTGTAGTTAAAAAGAGTAGTGTTACTTTATCTTGATCAAATGTAATTGAGAATAAATTCTAATAGGTAGTTTATTATCATGAAATATTATATAAGAGCATTTATTATTGCACTACTTGTTTGCATTGTCATCTGAGACATCCATTTCTGACACGTGGACACTTGAGCACTTTTTAGAGGCACACATCATTTGAATTTGGATTCTTGATTCACCCATCTTTTTGGATTGGATTCTCCAATCACAATTGGATCTATTTCTTCCTAAGGGGAGAAATGTATTTTGCAGAAAGTGGATCATATTTTGTCTTCAGGCATTCATCATTCACACATGAGTTCTTTCTTTATGGGGGGATTCATATCCTCTTTTCCTCTCTCTTATCAGGGGGACATCTATTATACTTTTGTGCCAAAACAGTCATTATGGGCTCACATTGAGTTGAGTCCTCCTATCCTTCTTTCACTAGTGCAATTATTTTTATTTTCTCTCTTTTGGAGAGTTTTCATGTGGTTTACTCCTTTTCTTTGGTTTTGAGAGATTCATTTGTTTGTACATAGATACCTCATCAGGATTTGTATCTAGGACAGATGCATCATTGCATTCTTCATCAAGGTTTCTATTTTTTTCTTAAGTTCATATTAAGGGGGGGTGTTGGAGTAATTGGGATAATCACTTAATAATTAATTAATTATTAAGTCCCTTATTACTTTAATTACTTAAGCTAAACTTAGGAGTGATTTTTTATTTATTAAATTAGATTAAATATATGTTTAGTTGTCTCATTGCACATGAGATGATGACACTTGTCACAATCTAATGAAATCCTCATCTAGGGTCTTTTTTATGCTTTTATAAAATTCACCTTCATTGTAATCATTAATTCAGATTAATTCATTGCACATATCAGTTGCTTTTTTGGATCAATCTCTCTCAAGGTTGTATAGCATAATCATTGCTTAGATTTCTCATGCATGAAGGTGCTTTGGTTATAGAGGATCATTAGGAGTTGTGGGGGGGTGAACCCACAATACTGGTTTACAATTTTTGGGCAAACTGGACATTGAACTAATTTTTTTTAACTAAATCTTCACTTTCGGGCTCCTATAGCGGCTAAACTATGAGGAATTTAAAGATGATGCAAACTAGTGATTTGTGATGGGTTGTCTATAGATTCTAAATATATATTTTTTAAAAAAATTGGAATCAGATTGCACTTTTTTTTCCATCTCCTTTGAAAACTAGATTTTTTTTTAAAACAACATTTTTAAGGAGTGATGCTCACCATATACAACATAATTTTTTTTGTATGAAGGATAAAATTCTAATTTTTTCGAATTTAGATTTGTAACTACGATATCTAATCAGTTCATTTGGTTTCATAGTGTTTTATTAAATATTTTTTTCTTAATCAAGTTTTGAAGTCAAACCAATTGCAATTCAGACATAAGCGGACCGTATACAACATAATTTTCTTTGTATGTATCGAAATTCAAAATTTTTTTTAATGGATCAAGGACATCAATACCCAGCCTAAACATATTTTTCAAAATTTTATTTTGATAATATGCTATTTTTCCATGTGCAGAACAAAGAGCTTGATTTTCGGTGAAAAACCTATGTTTAATTAAATTTAAAAAATAAATACATAATAAAACCAAAACATATTAAAATTATATTTGTTGGATAGCTTGTTCTGAGGACTACCATAATCATTTGAAATAAATTTTAAATGAATTCATTTGATCCCCCAAAAGGTAAATCAAAAGTGATTTTTTATTAGCATTTTGATAGGTGTAAAGGAGACCCCGTTATAGGTATGGTTTAAAACTAGCGGGGTTCTATCCAAGGGGGTTTTATCTAAGGTGGTTTGATCAAACCCTCTTCAATTAGAATCCTTAAAATGGAACTTTTTAAGGCAGGAATCATTATATTTTCTAAAAATATGTGATTTTAGCAAAAATTAGAATCTCCCAGAAATTGTAAACCATCTTTGTGGGATCACCCGGCCCGGGTTCAAGAATCAACTCCAACAAGATTTAAGGATTTACAAAGATCATACCTACATATATAAATTAGATTTGAACTTGTGTAGACCAAATGAAAAGAAGCATGATTGATCCCACAATTATAGTTATAACCTACAAAGATATGAATTATAGTTTTAGACTCTCAAGGTATTCATTTGAGCATTACCAAATTTCCCACAATGAAGAATCATGTACAAACATCTTTGTCATAGAAAATTTGCATCAAATTTCTAGCTAAGTACCATTAATTAATTATTTAATTTTGTGAAGAATCTAATTCAATACATTTATCGCTGTGAACTCTTTAATCAAGAGGACCATATATGTTATATATTTATTAACCTTACATTTATGTAACACATATTTTATTATGCTTTTGTTAGAAGAGATTATATATTCTCCCTCAAATTTTTGTGAAACTACCCTCTCAATTACACCTCACTTAGGTTTCTCTTATAATTTTTTCTTATAATTTTTTTATATATGAAGTTGACTATATTTTTATAATCTATATGCATAGTTACCCTTGATTTAACAATATATATCTTTCTAGTGTTCTCTTATGTCAAGAGCTAGTTGCAACCAAAATACAACTTTATGAAGGAGTGCATACTTAAGTCCTCCTATCCAGATTCTCAATCGATTAGTCAACATAGTATAATTGAGGCCAATCAAAATGAGCAATTTGATTTTTGTAATGTTCCCTTTTCCTAGGCAGTCATCAGTTGTTGAGGTTAGTCCATCACTTAGGCCCCGTGGACTAACAGGATGGTTAGGGAGCCCTCTAAGGACATTTGTGATTGGATAGTCAACCTTTGGTGCTCAATTGGTGTTTCCCAACTCAGTGTTTTGTTGTGTACCTTTTTGAAGCTTGATTTGGACACTTTGTCAATACTTACTATTTTTAGTAAGTCACAAGGGGTCAATGTCCTGGTTAGTTAGCAGTATTTCCATATCAAAAAAGTTGGTGGATTCTCACCATGAAGTTATCCTGGCAATTATCATGGTCATAGGTATTAAATTTAAATAACATTAATAATAAAGTTAAAATAAATATTTAACTTAAATTACATTACTTATATTTTAATGACTTATTGTAAAAAGGCATTATAAGGAGTTTTAAAAGATTATTTTATATATAAATTTGGAACTTAAAGGAGATATAAGGTGGGAAATAAAATAATTTTAAATTGCCAACTTAGACATGGGAATTGGAGGGAAATATTAAAGCCCATTTGTAATCTCATTTGCACATGGATGTTGAGAAGAACATTTATAAGGGTTATGTTGGTTGGATTGGAAAGTCTGAAAATCTTAACTTCATTGAGGATGAAAACCCTCATGAGGATCGACATGCTATAGGAGTGAAAGATCTCCCAAGGCTACTCACAGATAGCTCCGTATAGAAGTTATACTTTTCACATTAATGATTGTAGGAAAGATTCAATTCAAGGATTGAAGATTTATTTAGGTATTCTTGTAGGAGAATTTCTCAAGATATATATTTGCAGATTTTGAGTTATATTCATGTTGGATTATTCGTGGTTGTGGCTTGGGGGAATAATATCAAGTCGAGCTTCTCCTTTACAGTAGCATCGACCTTTCTTATACTAGAGGCTTTGGCAAGAGGGACATTGAAGGAGATTTTGGTCATTGATCAATTCAATGGTGGTCGTTCCACTTCAAATGGAAGTGTTATGTTGTTACTATTGACACAAGGATTTTCACCCGAAGACAAGTTGAAAAACTCCTAAATCTCGTGCAACATGAGACTACTCTCAGGCTATGGGTATCCTATGATGAGGGTAGACCTCCAGATTATGGGTTGGCTCCCTTTGAATATTTATTTAAAAACTACTGATTCAGATTGGAAAAGGGTAAGAAGGATGATGCAAAAACTGAAAAAAAACTAAACTATGAGGTGATTCACCAACTGAAAAATGATATGTACCTGCTTTTAAACCTCACAAGATATCTCAACAAATGAAACTAAAAAGATTCACTACTCAATCTAGTATGTTTTGAATAAGTATTTCATCTGAAAGGCTCCTATGATTGAAGTTTGTTTGAAAGAAAACAACACTGTTTTCATAACAAAAATTCAACAAATGAAATAAACACAGTCAATGACCTGCACTATAACATACTGGACCTGAACAAGACAATGAAGAAATAAGATAAAAAGAAGGATTTCATAGAAATCACAAAATTTTAATCAAAGGATTCACACACAATGCTTGCACAAGACAGATCTGAGAAGGAAATGAGCCTCTTTATTGAAAACTAGGAGATATTTGCATTACAAATCTGTAGAACTCATAAGAAAAAATGAGTTACAAAGTATGTGAAATCTTCTATAATAGTCACCAAACTCAAAATTAGAGAAAATAAATGAGAAGAAAAGAAGACTTATACAAATGGCTCCAAGAATTCAAATTTTTAATTTTCCAAGAAATGATGTGTTGTCCTTCCTCTCCCTCAAATCATACATGTAACTGAAAGAGAACTCCTCCAAGAATGCATAAAGAGTTTTTAATTTGAGAACAACTCCAAGGGTCGTATGCAACTGAAAACCCCTCCAAAATAGGGTTGTAACTGGATGAAACAAGGTGTTATGTGCCTTAAAATGCTCTATATATGACTGAAGCTCCATCCACTTGGACCTTTAATTGAAACTGAACTCTTGATTTAGTGCTCCAAACTCCTGATTTTACTCCACATGTTGGCTAAATTTTCTCAATCACTTCCATGACTTAAGCAAAAGATTTTAAAGCTCATTTACAACTCCTTTTTCAAATCCATCATTTGAAAAAAAAAACATCAAAAGATATTTAATTTTGCATTCAAAATCATTTATTTAAAAGTGATTTATAATCATCACTTTAAATAAAGATTTACATTTGAATTTAAAATGCAAAAAAAATAAAAAAAATTGACTAAGTCAAATACAAAAGAATTAAAGACTGAGTCTTTGAGGAGATATTTAAAAAGACTTAAAACAAAAACCTAAGGCATAGGAGATGCCATGGTCTTAGCAAATGAATAAATTTTTAAATAAAAACTAAGGCAAAAGCCTTTCCTCCATTGAACTTTCTTTAGGGTTTCATACCCTAAAAATAATGAAAGACTTTCATTTTCATTTTATTCTCCTCCTGCTTTCTTGAAAGGGCGTCGCCACCATGAGAACCCTAGGCAAAGCTTTTGCCTTTATGTCACCATGGACGCCTCATTTCGAGCTTTGAACTTGAGATTCTCAACAAATTATGCTTTTGTTTGAAGAAGCTTTGGAGAAAACGTAGAAGGTAAGCCATATTTAGGCGTTTTTTCCTCTTTTTGAAAGCTTTATCAGCCTTCAAGCCCGCGGCCTTATACATTTCTAATGCATTTTCTCTGTAAAGATTTTCTTTTTTGTTTGTGTTTTCCTTGTGGCCGCCATGAGCAATCTCTGGCCGAGCTTTGTAGATGGGATCCTCTGTATTCTACGCCATTTTTGTGAGGATCTAATGCAAAAAACACTTGGTAAGTTTGATTTTGTTTCATTTTTGGAAAATTTCTCCATTTTTTAAAGCTCTTGTAAGCTTTCATGTCATGGCCATGAACAACTTCTGATAAGTTTTCTCTTTGCTTTTGTTCTATCATTATTTCTGCATCTTGGGCTGCCATGAGAAACCCCATTTCAAGCTTCTGGAAACTATTGTCAATGTCATGGTAGTGAATCTCTATAAAACTTGAGGGCTCCTTTCCATTATTTTGAAGGACAATAAGCTCGAACCGAGCCATCTCTGTATTTCAACTTTTGTAGCTTTTCTTGGTTGTCAAAAACCCTTGCCATGATTTCATGGCTTCTCCATTGAAATTCTATATTTGTAAAAAATGTTTCAATGCCACTGCACAATGCATTCAAAGACTCTGCATCTTTCCAATAAATGTGCTTGCTCTTGTTGTACAGTTGCACTCATAATGAAATATCTTTGCATTCTTGTCTTTATTTATGCATTAGAAGCTCCATTCGAGCCCTAGAAGTTTGTAAAATGAAATAAACATTTATTATTTATATTTTATTTGCATATTCTGAAATCCTCTGTAATTCAAAGGGCACAACCTCACTGTAAAAAATCTTTGAAATACACCTTTTGTTACCTCTGCATCTATGATTGATGGGTTACCTTTTCTGTAGCATATCTTATCACCATCCTGTAGCTTATGATTGTTGTCATTTTGATTTAGCTATTGTACTTCATTATTTTTGTTTCTTCATTATAAACAATAATCACTGTACTTTCTAATGATTCCTTCATGTCACTGTAATCTCCATTGGTATTAATTTGTTGGTTCACTAAAGTAACTGATTTTTCCTCCTTCTTTGCATCAAGAAAACTAATTGTTATGCAATGAAATACTATATGCACTTAAAGTATACACAAAAAGGCTTTGCATACATATTATGATGATGCAATCATTTGTCTTATATGAGGTTTTTTTCTAGAACTTTTGCAAAACACAATATAGATTTCATGATATTCATTATCTCATGCCATATTATGAGTTGGGCTCAACCCTTGTGAGAGCCACATTTTCCACCACTCATGTTGTAAACAAATGAAATAGTCACAAGATTTGACCTAGATTTGCACAAGAAGCAAACAAGTTAAAAAAAAATAGTGAATTCAATGATTTTTCCTGATGATTTGATTTATTGCATATGTTTGATAATGATCCAATTGTATTGATGCATAATGATTGCAAGTGATGTATTTGTTGATAAGGAATATGATGAATTTGTATATCCGGAGCTTTCTAACAAAACTTTCTCCAACCTTGCAGGCTCATCATCTTGATCAGGGCAAGAGGTTGAAGACATGAAGATCAAGTTGCTAGATAGGAGGGTCAACTTTCATGATAAGGCAATGATGGATATCACTTTCCTCATGTATTCTTTTCCTTTTAACTTATCTTCATATGTATAGCTTGCATGCTTTATTGCATTGGCTCGGTTTAGTCATTCCCACGGCTTTTGTGGGACATATTTAAACATTCTCTTGAATAAAATCAGTTATTTTATTTTATGTAATGATTTGTGCATGTTTTGCTTTCTGAATCAAATGCATAGCATAAAATAACTGAATCTGATTTAAAGCATATGTCTAAAACATGATGATGAAATGACAGTTAAAAAATACCTTTCCTTTTGCACTAAACTGTGGAATTTGAATAATTCAATATCATAACTGAAAGATAAAAACAGTTAGATACCTGCCACTCCTTGAATGCTTGTTCTCTTGTCCTTAGAACAAATTCACTTATTAGGGGGTTTTGATAGCCAAACTTGATCCTTCACTTCTCTCTTGTCGAGATAACCGAAATTTGATTGAGTGATCATTCACTTAAAAACTTTATTCTATCTCCTTTGCAACAACTGCAACCTAGGCCTTGCTAAATTAGGTGTGAACATAATTTTAGTAACATTTCTGGTGACCTCTCGGTGTTTGCCTGCTAAACAAATAAGGCCATTTGCCTTGCTTATCCATTGGGTATGGATTCCATTTCTACTTTTTTTCTGACTCAAAAAATTTGTGCAGAGCTCATCCATACTGTTGTAACTGTTTGACACCTTGCTTCAACTGATTATAGTTCCATTGAGTAAATATGTGTTGTTCATGACATTTAATTCTCCATTCCATGTTATTAATGAGAAATGTTTATTTGATTGAACTATAATCAGTTATAACATTATTTTTTTCCTTATTTCGCCCAAAAATTAGAACAAACTAGCTAACTGTGCAAAACAACACTTAGAGAAAGAAAAATGCATTTAAACCTACCCTATACTAACCAAGAAACTACCAACTCAAACAAAACCATTCACTGGTTGAGTGAAGTAGCTACCTTTTCTATAGAACTTACAATGCTTGCCATGATTGAGGACAGCTAGAATAAATGAAACATAGGCAGAAAATTAGTAAAAAGTTGTAGAATCTATTGAAGAACATACACAAGCTCACTAAGGTCCTTATCATGTGTAATAATAGCATTGATGTCTCGAGGTGGAAAAATGGCTTGAGTTTTCTCTTTCTCAGCTACACCCTCATGCTTGGGTACAAGCAAGATGGAAATATTTTTGTTGGCCTCCATTCTGGCTAGATGCCTAATTGGGCATCCTCTAGAAAGTGTGAATCCAGGACTCTCCATGCTAGTTTCCAGCTGATGGACTGCTTCTTTAACCTCATTTTGCTAATTGGAAAGAATTAGTTCATGTGGTTCAAGAAAAACCACAACTTCTTGCTCATCCTTCTCTTTCTGATCATAAATTTCCACTTCAAAAGGTGTTGCCTTACATCCAAGGTTGAACAAAAACCTTCCAAATCATCCCAAAAGGCATCTTCCTCCAAATCTTCTTCACTTTTCAGCAAAATGGTACTAATTTTGATGTAATTGCAGCTCTTCTCCATATTTGATGAATCTCTTTGAATCATTTGCTCTGATTTGGGAACTTTCTCATAAGCATCATCATTCTTTCCTTTATTTTTCTCATGAACTTGATTTGACATTGATATGGGCATGCTTTCTTCATTTTGATCATAAAGTAAGGGAGTTCATCAGATAGGAAATTGAAAACTTGATCATTAGTACCTTCAACATTACCTTCCTCTATATCTTCATTTTGTTGTTCCAACTGATTTGTTGGAATTGAGAATTGTACAACCTCTTCCTCTTCAAATAAAAGGGGAAGTTCATTGAACAAATTAGGAAAAATCTCATGTTGATCACTAATTTCTTGCTCTATAACTTGCTGCTCCAACTTGTTATGTTTAGTATAATAGCTCTCCTGAGATATAATAGGCCCCACTATATCAGCTTGTGGAAATTCTTGGGCTATTGGAAGGAAAATAGGTTTTTCAATAGGCTACTCTTGAGGGATTGCAAGCTAAACCTACTCATGAATGGGCTCATTTTGTATGAAGCACATGGTGTTGAACAGAGGAAAATCTTTACCAAAGAATGGGTTTGGAAAGGTATTATGTGGATGAAATTCTTGCTGAAGTACAAATTCTTTTAATGAGGGTGGAGAAATTTATTGTGCTTCTAACCTTGCGAGCTTCTGCTCATATCTTTCTTTTTGTGCAATTAACTCTTTTGCAAAAATATTTGCAAACTGCCTTCCTTGTTCCTCCAATACCTGCTTATGAAATTGAGCTTGAAGATCCAACTCTTCTTGATCATGGAGATAGGCTTGATAAGCCCACTTGAATCTTGTTGTTGATTTAAGCGCCTATTGATCTCACCCATCCACTTAGTATAGTCTTGTAAAGTTTGTTGCATCATTTGTTTCTCATTACCAAGGGCTTACAATAGGCCTTCTATCTCACTAAGCTCTACAACATGTTGATTTGTAGCAAAATGACCTTCTTGGAACTGGGTAGGTGGGTGGCAAGCATGATGTGCATGTTGGTTGCTTAAATAAGGCTGATAAGGTGTAGGAGCAATGTTCTCATGATATGGGGGGTGAAAGCATGTATTTCCATGAAATCTTGATATTTCTACTCATTCAAAAAGCTAGAAATCAAAATTAATAGATTAGTTTTAGAACATACCAGCACTTAGACTACTGAAACCAGTAGATTTGAGCTCGGATTCGCCAGGTGTATGTAGATTTTGCCTCTAAAGGCTGAGAAATACTGTTGCTCACACCAAAACAACAACAAAATGTAGCTTTTTTGAACTGAAAAATCAATTCAATGTCCCACTGGGCATGCCAAAAAATGTTGACACAAGGATTTGCACCCGAAGACAAGTTTAAAAACTCCTAAATCTCGTGCAACATGGGACTACTCTCAGGCTGCGGGTATCCTATGATGAGGGTAGACCTCCAAATTATGGGCTGGCTCCCTTTGAATATTTCATAAAAAACTACTGATTCGGATTGGAAAAGGGTAAGAAGGATGATGCAAAAACTAAAAAACTAAAAAAAACTAAACTAAACTGTGAGGTGATTCACCAACTAAAAAATAATTTGTACCTTATTTTAAACCTCACAAGATATCTCAACAAATGAAACTAAAAAGATTCACTACTCAATCTAGTATGTTTTGCATAAGTATTTCATCTGAAAGGCTCCTATAATGAAGTTTGTTTCAAAGAAAACAAAAATGTTTTCATAACAAACATTCAACAAATGAAAGAAACACATTCAATGACCTGCACTATAACATATTGTACCTGAACAAGACACTAAAGAAATAAGATAAAAAGAAGGATTTCATAGAAATCACAAAATTTTAATCGAAGGATTCACACACAATGCTTGCACAAGACAGATGTGAGAAGGAAATGAGCCTCTTTATTGAAAACTAGGATATATCTACATTACAAATGTGTAGAACTCATAAGAAAAAATGAGTTACAAAGAATGTGCAATGTGCTATAGCAGTCACCAAACTCAGAACTAGAGAAAAGAAATTAGAAGAAAAGAAGACTTATACAAATGGCTCCAAGAATTCAAATTTTGAATTTTGGCTCCAAGAAATGATGTGTTGTCCTTCCTCTCCCTCAAATTAGGCATGTAACTGAAAGAGAACTCCTCCAAGAATGCATAAAGAGTTGTCAATTTCAGAACAACTCCAAGGTCATATGCAACTAAAAACCCCTCCAAAATAGGGTTGTAACTGGATGAAACATGGTGTTATGTGCCTTAAAATGCTCTATATATGACTGAAGCTCCATCCACTTGGACCTTTAACTGAAACTGAACTCTTGATTTAGTGCTCCAAACTCCTAATTTTACTCCACATGTTGGCTAAATTTTCTCAATCACTTCCATGACTTAAGCAAAAGATTTTAAAGCTCATTTACAACTCCTTTTTCAAATCCATCATTTGAAAAAAAATATATCAAAAGATATTTAATTTTGCATTCAAAATCATTTATTTAAAAGTGATTTATAATCATCACTTTAAATAAAGATTTACATTTGAATTTAAAATGCAAAAATAAAAAGAATTTTGACTAAATCAAATACTAAAGAATTAAAGACTGAGTCTTCAAGGAGATATTTAAAAAGACTTAAAATAAAAACCTAAGGCATAGGAGATGCCATGGTCTTAGCAAATGAATAAATTTTTAAATAGAAACTAAGGCAAAAGCCTTTCCTCCATTGAACTTTCTTTAGGGTTTCATACCCTAAAAAGAATGGAAGGCTTTCATGTTCATTTTCTTCTCCTCCTTCTTTCTTGAAAGGGCACCGCCACCATGAGAACCCTAGGTTGAGCTTTTGCCTTTATGCCGCCATGGATGCCTCATTTCGAGCTTTGAACTTGAGATTCTCAACAACTTATGCTTTTGTTTGAAGAATCTCTGGAGAAAACGTAGAAGGAAAGCCATATTTAGGCATTTTTTCCTCTTTTTGAAAGCTTTATCAGCCTTCAAGCTAGTGGCCTTATACATTTCTAATGCATTTTCTCTACAAAGATTTTCTTTTTTGTTTGTTTTTTCCTTGTGTCCACCATGAGCAATCTCTGGCCGAGATCTGTAGATGGGATCCTTTGTATTCTACGCCATTTCTGTGAGGATCTAATGCAAAAAACACTTGGTAAGTTTAATTTTGTTTCAGTTTTGGAAAATTTCTCCATTTTTTAAAGCTCTTGTAAGCTTTCATGTCACGGCCATGAATAATTTATGATAAGTTTTTTCTTTTCTTTTGTTCTGTCATTATATTTGCATCTTGGGCCGCCATGAGAAACCCCATTTTGAGCTTCTGGAAACTATTATCAATGTCATGGCTGTGAGTCTCTGTAAAACTCGAGGACTCCTTTCCATTCTTTTGAAGGACAATAAGCTCGAACCGAGCCATCTCTGTATTTCAACTTTTGTAGCTTTTGTGGGTTGTCAAAAACTCGTGGCCATGATTTCATGGCTTCTCCATTGAAATTCTAGATTTGCAAAAAATGTTTCAATGCCACTGCACAATGCATTCAAAGACTCTGCATTTTTCCAATAAATGTGCTTGCTCTTGCTGTACAATTGCACTCATAATGAAATATCTTTGCATTCTTGTCTTTATTTCTACATTAGAAGCTCCATTCGAGCCCTAGAAGTTTGTAAAATGAAAGAAACATTTATTATGCATATTTTATTTGTTGTTTTGAAATCCTCCATAATTCAAAGGGCACAGCCTCACTAGAAAAAAAGCTTTGAAATACACCTTTTGTTACCTCTGCATCTATGATTGATGGGTTACCTTTCCGGTAGCATATCTTACCACCATCCTGTAGCTTATGATTGTTGTCATTTTTATGTAGCTGTTGTACTTCATTGTTTATGTTTCTTCCTTATAAATAATAATCACTGTACTTTCTAATGATGCCTTCATGTCACTGTAATCTCCATTGATATTAATTTTCTTATTCACTAAATTAAATGATTTGTCCTCCTTCGCATCAAGAAAACTAATTGTTTTGCAATGAAATACTATATGCACTTAAAGTATACACAAAAAGGCTTTGCATACATATTCTGATGATGCAATCATTTCTCTTATATGAGGTTGTTTTCTAGAACTTTTGCAAAATACAATATAGATTTCATGATATTCATTATCTCATGTCATATTATGAGTTGGGCTCAACCCTTGTGGGAGCCACATTTTCCACCACTCATGTTGTAAACAAATGAAATAGTAATAAGAGTTGACATGGATCTGCACAAGAAGCTTTAAAAAAAATAGTGAATTCGATGTTTTTTCCCGATGATTTGATTTATTGCATATGTCTGATAATGATCCAATTGTATTGATGCATAATGATTGCAAGTGATATATCTACTGATAAGGAATATGATGAATTTGTATATCCGAATCTTTCTAACAAAACTTTCTTCAACCTTGTAGGCTCATCATCCTGATCAGGGCAAGAGATTGAAGACATGAAGATCAAGTTGTCAAATAGGAGGGTCAACTTTCACGATAAGGCAATGATGGATATCACTTTCCTCATGTGTTATTTTCCTTTTACCTTATCTTCATATGTATAGCTTGCATGCTTTATTGCATTGGCTTAGTTTAGTCATTCCCATGGCTTGTGTGGGACATATTTAAACATTTTCTTGAATAAAATCAATTATGTTATTTTATGCAATGATTTGTGTATGTTTTTCTTTCTGAATCAAATGCATAGCAAAAAATAACTGAATCTGATTTAAAGCATATGTCTAAAACATGATGATGAAATGGCAGTTTAAAAATACCTTTCCTTTTGCATTGAACTGTGGTATTTGAATAATTCAATAACATCATAACTGAAAGATAAAAACAGTTAGATACCTGGGCGGGTGCATGGAAATGGGTAGCAATTCCATGGACACCTTTCAAAAAACTTTTGAAAAGCAATAACGCGAGCGCATTATAACGTGCTCGCGTTATTTGTTCGGTGTGTCGAGCCTAAGGCTTGACAACAACAAACCAATAACGCGAGTGCGTTATAACGCGCTTGCGTTATTGCTTGTTAAAAGGAAAAAAAAAAAGTGAAAACCTGTCATTGTTATTTCGACTGTTTTTTTCTTGCAGCCGCGGCCAAAACCCCCATACTTATGCGCTCGCGTTCTAGGAGGAGCAATTCAACAAATTGTTTCACCTACAATTTCTATTTCTTCGCAATGATGGCGCCACGACAATGAGGAGATGTGAGAGGTAAGAATTTTGTGGTTTTTGTTTTGAATTAGTTAGTTTTAGGTTGAATTTGATATATATTTGTTTTAATTTTTAGGAGATGCAAATCAACCTGCAAACCCTCAAGATCCTCAACAGGAAGACCAACCAAATTGTCAAGATCAAAATCAACCACAACAACAACCTCCTCCACCAATCACTCAACCCCCTCCTGGCACTCAACAAAATTTAATGAATGAAATTGAGAACAACAAAAAACAAATTGAGGATTTGATCAATAGGTTGAGTGATCCAAATGGTTCAACCGCAGAAAGAATGATCCTAGAAAATTCATTAAAAGATATGGTAAAAAATATAGATTCAATTAGCAAAAAAATAACTGGATGGCAAGATAGGAGGCAGGTGGCTAGGGATTATTATGCAAATAAACTATCATACAGAGATGTAAAGGATTTGAAAATTACAAAAGGTGATTTGTGCTCATTATTCACCGACCCACGCACAAATAAAAATATTACCCTCAATGCCAAGAGGTTTCCTATCCATTGGTGCCACCACCAACATATTAGGGACCAATTTTATGATAGGTGGTACATGGTCTTCGATTACCCACCGTGCAACAATTGAGAGGTCCCGCAATATTTCCTTAGGAAACTATACATTGAGTTCATATTGAACAAAATCCTAAATTATTTTGATATGAGGGATTTCCAGGGGAGAGGTGGGGGTCAACTCAAGATAGACCCGGTGCACAACTAGATCTTACACGGCAAGGTAGACGATCTCTCGCTAGGCCACCTCATGAGCAGGTTGTTATGCCTTCCGTCGTGAAGGAAAGGGCTGATGTAGAGACATTGCAGGCAATCAGCACTTTGACCCAGAGTGTCATCCATCATACTAGCCCTATTCTACAACGCCATCTAGGGGAGTCTTCGAGTGGTGTCTGTCGAACACATGTGTGTCAATCTTGCGGGGCTACTTTTTCATATGACCCCACCGACACTTAGGAGACTAGTATGCAGGATCCGTCTGCAACTATGGAGATGGAGAGGGCAACTGACATTTTGCATGAGGCATATGGCATTGATTGTCAGGTAAAAGTTAGTGCATGTTCATTGAATTGAATTTATTAAATTTTGATTTTGAAATGCAAGATTATCTAAAAATGTTTTATGATTTTAATAAAATTGCAGGGTCATAGTGTTGAGACTGGATACACCGGCCCCCCACCAACTTATTTCTGCAATACACCTATCGCTGGGGTATGTAACTAGTAAACAATTATAAATTTATTGCATGTTAATAACATTGTTTTATGAATGGTAATTTAATATGCGATTTTGGATGTTGAACAGAGTAATATTGGAGGTTTTGATGGAACACTTCCCAGTGGCGGTGGATTTACTCAAACCTACATGGAGGTAATAGAATAAATAGTTTAACTAATGAATCAAGTACTTAATAGATTTGTGTAGTTTATATGCACATTGTTGATTACGTTGAATAATTTATTGTTTTATTTTTAGATGATGCAAGCCGAAACACCTACGAATGTGATGAGGGCAATGGATATTGGTGTGTCATCTGCTATACAATCCTCGATGGCTCTGACAGGAGAGGTATGAGGCAAATTAGTAAATTTCAATTTACAAATTTGTTGTTATAGATGTTAGTTAGTGAAAAATCAAACCATTATTGATTCACGTAGTTTAATTTCTATTTGTATGGTTTATACAGGGCTTGAGCACGCCTGAGCATGGGCGTGAGAATATTTACCCCGTGGAGAGAGATCGTGAGATGGCGGTAAGTGATTATTTTGTCAAATATATCATTTTTTATAATGTAATTTCTATATATTCATGTCTTTACTTCTTATTGTAACAATTAAAACTTCACCATGAACTAAACACTAGGAGGAGCAGTAGGAGCACTCCTCAAGCGCAGCAAAAACGAGTAATAGACCTATCGCCATCTGATCAAAAAGGAAAGGGAAAGAATTTATTTTCAGGGCATGGAGAGCAATGACTTTTGATTCCAGAGCCCTTTGTTGTATGCCTACATGGCAGTTTTGTACATATTTTTATTGGACATATTTGACATTGTATGCCTATATGGGATTCTCATAAGCCTATATGGCTATTTTGTACATATATTTCATACTTATACCGACATATATTGATGTATGCCTACATGGCTATTTGGTTAATACAAATATCTTTTATCGATGCCTGTCCATATTTGCATTCTAAATTGATGGTTCAATAGATATGAGTTACGTGTATTCAAGTGTATACTTTACAACTTACGTGTATACTTTGTGAGTTACGTGCGTTCGAATGTATACTTTGTGGCTTACGTGTTTTTATGCGTATACCTTGTATTCGTGTATATACTTTGTATTAATTTGTGTATACTATGTATTCGTGTGTATACTTTTTGAGGCTTATGTGTTTTTGAGTACTTGTGCTTCCCTTATTGACATGTACATGCTTGAATTATTCACGTGTATAATTATTAATTGGTTAGCCCTAACATTGATCATTGTTGTCCTTCATGATTTGTCTTGAATATTAATTGATTGATGCTAAACAACTTTATCTAAAAGAAAAAAACAAGTTTACAATTGGTATTCCATGAAATGATTCATAAAAAGATTCCAATATGTTCTTTATCTAAAAGTTGGAGGTCGTACCAAGTACGAGATCAATAAGTTTGTATCAAAAATCTAAAAAACAAAGAACAGTGTGAATAATTCTTATTATATCTTCTCCAAAAGTTCATCAACAACCTCCATTCGAGCCTCTCAAGGCTTTACATAGTGTTTTACACCCTTCTCTAACTGATCCATGCCCTCAACTAACTAAAAACCAACTTTCAAAACATGTAACCATTGCATTTCAAATTTGTTGTTTTAAGCAACTTACAAATTTGCAACTTTAGACTCCTCCAACCTAATGAGTACATCTAATGACCTCTAAACCCACACAAATGGCATACAAATAGCCTTATTATATCGAAAAATCCCCATTCTTTCACAATCATATACAAATTCACAAATTTTCCTTCAAAGGCTACAAAGACAACTTCTAGTGCAAGATTGAAATTTTCACATTTTTTATCACTAGAACCAAAAGTCACCCTAAAACATACCTAATGGTCTTAATTGACCTTATTCAAGACAAAACATGCTCAAAATACCCACAACAACCTATTGACCAACCTATTCACCATCAGATAATCACTAAAACCACTGAAATAGACCTTCTTCATCAAATGGAGGAACAAGGTGCTCTGCACCAATGATCATACATTTTTTGTGTGGAACACTCGAACTTTTCAACCATCGTTTGTATGTTTCTTTTTCCAATTTTTTGCATGCCATCATAAGGGATCAAGTCGGTTGAATGCAAGTTAGATCAATTCCACGTGTTTGGGTGAGAAAGAGGACCATGCCTAGCGTAAACCTACCTATTGGGACACGTTGAAGTAGTTAGTTTGGTCACACGAATTGCAAAATGAAAGTTGCACCATTTTGCAACTTTGCACAACTTGAATTTGACACTTTTTCCATCAAGTGAAAATCCATCACTACGAGAAAACCACTTCGAGATAGCCAAAACTAAGAGATATTTTTGTAGAGGGGCCCAACCCGATCCTATAGGATCAAACGAGAAGTTTCTAAGCATCACGGTATCCGAGTAATAGCAAGCTGAAGTTTGCAGCCATTTTGCACTTTGGACCCTTAAGGGATCGATCCGGTGGGACGTAGCTCGGAGCGATTCCGCGTGTTTCAGTGCGAAAGAGGACCATGTCTAGCATAAACATACCTATTCAAACGCATTGGAACAATCCGCTTGGTCACACAAGTTGTAGAGTGAAAGTTGCACCACTTTGCAACTTTGCACAACTTGAATTTGACACTTTTTCCATCAAGTGAAAATCCGCCGCCACGGGAAAACCACTTTGAGATAGCCAAAATCGAGAGAGGTTTTTGTAGAAAGGTCCAACGCAATCCTGTAGGATCAGATGAGAAATTTCTAAGCGTCACGGTATCTGAGTAATAGCATGCTGAATTTTGCAGTCATTTTGCACTTTGGACCCTTAAGGGATCGATCAGGTGGAACATAGCTCAGAGCGATTTCACGTGTTTCGGTGTGAAAGAGGACCATGCCTAGCGTAAAAATACCTATTTGGACGCGTTGGAATACTCCGCTTAGTCACACGAGTGTCAAAGCGAAATTTGCACCACTTTGCAACTTTGCACTGCTTGCATTTGACACTTTTTCCATCAAGTGAAAATCCGCCGCCACGGGAAAACCACTCAAAGATAGCCGAAACCGAGAGAGGTTTTTGTAGAAGGGCCCAACGCAATCCTGTAGGATCAGACAAGAATTTTCTAAGCATCACGATATCCGAGTAATAGCATGCTGAAGTTTGCAACCATTTTGCACTTTGGACCCTTAAGGGATCGATCCGATGGAACATAGCTCGAAGCGATTCCGCTTGTTTCGGAGTGAAACAAGACCATGCCTAGCATAAAAATACTTATTCGAGCGTGTTGGAATAATCTTCTTGGTCACACGAGTTGCAGAGCGAAAGTTGCACCACTTTGCACTGCTTGCATTTGACGCTTTTTCCATCAAGTGAAAATTCGCCGCCACGAGAAAACCACTCCAAAATAGCCGAAACCGAGAGAGGTTTTTGTAGAGGGACCCAATGCGATCCTGTAGGATTAGACGAGAAGTTTCTAAGTGTCATGGTATCCGAGTAATAGCATGCTGAAGTTTGCAACCATTTTGCACTTTGGACCCTTAAGGGATCGATCCAGTGGAACGTAGCTCATAACAATTCCGCGTGTTTTGGTGCAATAAAATACTATGCCTAGCATAAACATACCTATTCAGACGTGTTAGAGCAGTTAGTTTGGTCACACGAGTTGCAGAGCAAAAGTTGCACCACTTTGGAACTTTGCATAGCTTGAATCTGACACTTTTTCCATCAAGTGAAAATCCACCACCACGGGAAAACCACTTCGAGATAGCCAATACCGAGAGAGGTTTTTCTAGAGGGGCCCAACACGATCCTATTGGATCAGACAAAAAATTTCTAAGTGAAATGAAATAAGTTTTACGGGGTTTGTGTTGCTGCCCCTGTAGATTTTGATGGAAAAGGGCATGAAAAATGAGGTTTCACCTTAGGGTTTGATAAAATATTGCTTGTAGAGGTTGGGTGATTGTCTTTTGAGTTTTTGCAGGTGATTTTAAGAAGGTCTGAGGCAGTGGCATGTTCTGGTAAGGTGTGGAACCATTCCTTTCAATAAACCCTCCTTATACTAGCATAAAATAAGGGTTTTGGTTTGGCATGGTGGAGTGAGTTTGTCCTGAGACAAATTACGGATTTGAGGGTTTGGATACATGATAATTGCTGCCTCAACAAGTTAAGGGGGTTCTTGAATGTTTAAAGGTGTGTTCCTTTGTTTCTTGAATTCCCCTGCACAAATAAACACACACACACCTAAAACATCTTAATTCGACCTTACATGCTTTATATCACTTCTCTAATAATTTAACACACCTAAAATATATGTCATTCAAGGCTTGATTTAAATAATACTTACAATCATCCTGTACAAACTTTAACCTAGCATAGACAAATGTGACATGATTTTTTTCAATCCAGAATACCTTAAAGAAAAGTGGTAATGTGGCATGCCATGATTGCAAGATAGGCTCAAAATGGAAGCATGGACATTTGCAAAAAAATTGCATTTTTTGGCAAAGTTGTGAAGAGATAAGTTAGTTAAGAAGTTACAAAAATAGTTAGATACGTTGGGGGAGTTGAGTTTGAAGGGAAATAAGATAAATATCATGTAAGTTACAATCATAATGAGTGTATTGGCATTGTGAGTGTTTGATAAGTTTGTGGTGCAGGAGCACCTTGACAATCTATGCTTCCATTTTGAAATTTGATTCAATTTTGGGTATCTCCATATCGTAAGAGGGTCATTAAAGATATTTTCCATGTATGAGAATCATTAGGAGGTTTAAAATGTGCATTGACAACGTAAGGTTATAATGACAAACAAATTTGAAAGCAAGCCATAATAGAATGAAAGAAAATGTGTAAAGACTTCACATACCTAAAAAACCAGACTTTCAAATGGAGGAGTTCAATCCAATTATGTAGGCTTAGCTTCTTCTTTCTTCAAACTCCAAAACAATTTGACTTGTTCAAAAGTTTGTTCCCCTCCAAACTTCAATTGATATTATATGTCTTTCAATGTGGAAACTCTTCTATTTCATGCAAAGGTGGTAGAAAGATCATGGAAAAGGTGATGGAATGTGAAAAACATGTTTGCACACTTCACAACATCATCGAAAGGCTACTTTTTTTCGGAGCACGCGCAGAACCAGGAGAATATGCAGACTGTGGGCCTTGACATCACGAGTCTATTCAATTTTTTTATCGTTTTTAGTGGAATACAAAACGCGCTCGCATTATAACGCACTCGCGTTATTTCTTCCTAAAACGGTAGCATCTCTACTTCTTCAAAATGCGCACGCGTTATATGAAATATGGTTTTTTTAATATATTTATTTTCTCCCTCTTTGTCTAAGAGGAAGAGAGAGGGAGGGAGGAAGGGAAGTAGGGAGAGGGAGGAGGAAGGGAGAGGGAGAGAGGAAGAGTGGGAGAGAAAGAGGGAGAGATAGGGAGGGCGAGAGGTGAGATGGAGGGAGGAGGTGAGGAAGGAGGGAGGGAGGGAGAGTTGGAGAGAAAGAGAGAGTGGGAGAGAAAGAGGGAGAGATAGGGAGGAAAGGGCAGGAGGATGGAAGAGAAAGAGAGGGAGAGGTAGGGAAGGAGGAAGGGAGGGAGGGAGGGAGTGGGAGGAAGGGAGAGGGAGAGGGTTAGAAAGAGATAGTGGGAGAGAAAGAGGGAGGGGGAGCGAGGGGGAGGGAGAGGGAGGGATAGGGAGAGAGGAAGAGTGGGAGAGAAAGAGGGAGAGAAAGAGGGAGAGAAAGGGAGGGAGGGAGAG
>CM021102.1:12295612-12351718 GCA_007115665.2 Sequoiadendron giganteum | reverse complement strand
AGAGAGAGAGGTAGAGGGAGAGAGGGAGAGAAAGAGGGAGTGGGAGAAAGAGAGAGTGGGAGAGAAAGAGGGAGAGAGAGGGAGAGAGGGGGAGAGGGAGGGAGAGGGAGAGGGGGAGAAATACATAATGGGAGAGATGGAGATATAGAGGGAGGGAGAGAGGGGGAGTGTGGGAGAAAGAGGAGAGGATATGGAGATGAGAGGAGGAGAGGGGAGAGGGGAGGAGCAGAGTGGGGAGAAGGGAGAGGAGAGATAAGGGAGAGATGGAGATATAGATGGAGGTAGAGAGGATCAGAGAGAGAGACAGAGGGCAGAGAGCTGAACACCAACCTTAAACCTGCAAACTAAACTCTAAAACCCTCTACTCCTAACCTAATTACTCTCTAATTCTTAAACCCTAATCCTCTCAAACCTATAATTCTTTTTAACTCTCAACCTCAACCTTAACTTTAAACCCTAATCCTCAACCCCTATACCCTCTACTCTATAACCTCTTAATCCCTCAACCCTAAACCCTAAACCCTTAAACCCTAACCCGTAAACCCTCTACCCTCTACCGTCAATCCTCTAACCTCTACTCTCAACCTTAATCCCCTGTCTACCCTAATCCCTCAAACCTCTTGACCCTTAATCCCTCAACCTTCAACCTTTAAACCCTAATCCCACAACCCCTATACCCTCTTAATTCATCAACCCTAATCCCTCAACCCCTATACCCTCTTAATCCCTCAACCCTCAACCTTCAACCCTCAACCCTTAAACCATAATCCCTCAACCCCTATAGCCTCTACTTTATAAGCTCTTAATCTCTCAACCCTAAACCCTAAACCCTTAAACCCTAACCCATAAACCCTTTACCCTCTACCGTCAATCCTCTAACCTCTACTCTCAACCCTAATCCCCCAACCCTTAAACCCACTTAGTAAACTCTCTACCCTAATTCCTCATTCCTCTTGACCCTTAAACCCTCAACCCTATACCCTATACATTAAACCCTCAACCCTCAATTCTCAACCCTCAAACTTTAATCCCTCAACCCTCAATCCTTAAACCCTAAACCCTCTACCGCTATACCCTCTACCCCTTACATTGGACCTTGAACCTAATCCTTCAACCATATACCCTCAAACCTATACCCTAAATCCTCTACCCTCAACCAAGTAAACCCTAAACCCTAAACCCTTAAACCTCAACCCTTAAACCCTAATCTCTCAACCCCTAGACCCTCTACTCTATAACCTCTTAATCCCTCAACCCTAAACCCTATACCCTTAAACCCTAAACCATAAACCCTCTACCCTCTACCATCAATCCTCTACCCTCTACCCTCTACCCTAATCCTCCAACCCTTAAACCCACTTAGTAAACTCTCTACCCTAATCCCTCAACCCTCTTGACCCTTAAACCCTCAACCCTTAAACCCTAAACTCTAAAACCCTCTACCCTCTACCCAATACTCTCTACCCTAAACCCTAATCCATCAACCCTAATCCCTCAACCCTTACACCGTTAAATCCAAGAAAACTCTCTACCCTAATCCCTAAACCCTCAACCCTTATAACCTCTACCCTATATATTGGACCCTCAACCCTAATCCCTCGACCCTATACCCTCAACCCTCAACCCTCAACCTTAACCTTAAACCCTAAACCCTTAAACCCTCTACCCTCTACATTAAACCCTCAACCCTCAATTCTCAACCCTCAACCCTTAATCCCTCAACCCTCAATCCTTAAACCCTAAACCCTCTACCCCTATACCCTCTACCCCTTACATTGGACCCTGAACCTAATCCTTCAACCATATACCCTCAAATCTATACCCTAAACCCTCTACCCTCAACCAAGTAAACCCTTAACCCTAAACCTTCAACCCTAAACCCTTAAACCTTCTACCCTATACCCTCTACCATGGACCCAATTCCCCCAACCCTCAAACCTTAAACCCTAATACCCTAGAAACCATCAACCCTATAGGTACTCCACCCTAATCTCTCAACCCTATACCCTTAACCCCTATCACTTTCTCTCTATCTATACTTATCACCTCTCCCTCCCTCCCTCCTACCATCTCTAATTGTCTCTATCTACCGTCTCCCTCTTTCTACGTACCTCTCGCTCAATCAATCCCTACCACCCTCTCTCGCTCCCTCTATCCATCTCTCTCTATGTCCCTCCCACTCTATCCCACTCTCTCCCACTCCCTCCCTCTCCTTCTCTCTCATGTCTCTCTCTCCCACCCCCCTCTCTCTCAGGTCTCTCCCTCTGGCAACCTACCTAAGTAACTCTCTTTCTGTCTCTCTCCCCTCTCTCTATCTATCCCTTCCACCCTACCTGGATAAGTTCCTCTCAATCCACCCCCATCTTTCTCTACCTCTATCAGGTCACTCCCTCCAACACCCTCTCCCTCTCTCAGGTCTCTCACTCTCACTCCCTCTCTCTCCCACTCCCTCTCTCTCTCACACTCCCTCTCACTACCTATCTCTCAAGTCTCTCCCTCTCACCCCCCTCACACTCTCAAGTCTCTCCCTTTGGCACCCTACCTACATAACTCTCTTTTTCTCTATGTCTCTCTTCCCCCCTCTCTCTCTTCGTCTCTCAATTCTCTTTCTCCCACCCCCCCTCTCTCTCTCCCCCCCTCTATCCCTCCCACCCTACCTAACTAAGTCCCTCTCACTCCAACCCCTTCTCTCCCACTCCCTCTCTCTTAAACTCTCACTTCCACCCCCTCTCCATCTCTCCAGACTCTCTCGCTCTCTCAATTCTCCCTCCCTTTAAATACATACATAAATACATACATACATGTGTAGATACAATCTTACATACATACATACAATATATATGCTTTGATACATAGAAGCATACGTACATACATACAAGTATGCATACATGACATACAAGCATACATGTACATAGAAACAGACAAATATATCAGCATACATTCAATATATTGGCATTTAACATAAAGGAGTACATAATGCGAGCACGTTATAACGTGCTCGCGTTATGTCTTAGTTGGCATGTTTCCCGGAGAAGCAAAAACAATGTCAAAATTGAAATATAACGCAAGTGCATTATAGCGCGCTCGCGTTATATCTTGCTTTGGGAATTCTCGAGCCTTAGGCTTGGAAGGCATTCCCAACGACCAGAGACGTGTTTTTAAAAAATCTACCATATTTCACATAATCAAGTTTGTGCTCACCGTCAGGATTGCACGTGGTTCAATATCAAAAAAATCAAACACATGGGTAATGTTGGGTTCTCTCTTATCTATCCAACGATATAATTTTTTTCACTTTCTAAAAATGTTAAGCCTTTCATCCATAATTTATTTTATTTGTATGTCTTGCTTTTGCCAAAAAACAGTGTTAGGTATTTTTTATGTTATAAATTAACCGTTCATCGAATTTTCAAATAAATTACATTTTTATAAACTAGACTCCATTCTAGAAAAAAAAAAATTTAAAAATAAAAAAAATTCAATTAGTATCCAAAATTTGTAGGGGTAGCACGGCCAAAATTATGTTTTTCAAGAAATGTCCACTTCGAAAATTAGTAAAAATCAAATATTCATTAAAAAATTATCAGAAAAATCGTGCATCAACTACATACTATTAGCTAACTTCTGATCGTTGCGATTTTAAAAATACTAAAAAAAAGTTCACCGTACGAGGGTTGTACAAGAGTTGCTATGTTATGTTTTTCTGACAAAAACAACACCAATTTGTGTACGTCCCTCTTTTGAACCCCTTAATATCAACCATTTTAAAAATAAATTAGTAGTTTAGAAAGTAGACTCGAAGCACTTCGATCCTTATTTTTGTTCTCTTTCAAAAGTTTGAGTGTAACTATCCTCAATTTCACATCCAAGGTCAGTATTTCCTGATTTCAAAAAAAAAAAACTGTCCACTTAAGTCCCCTTTTTGGGAACCATCTTTGTGCACTTACCCACCTGCCACTCCTTGAATGCATGTTCTCTTGTCCTTAGAACAAATTCACTTATCAGGAGGGTTTGACGGTAAAACTTGATCCTTCATTGCTCTCTTGTCAAGATAACCGACATTTGACTGAGTGATCATTCACTTAAAAACTTTCTTTTATCTCCTTTGCAACAACTGCAACCTAGGCCTTGCTAAATTAGGTGTGAACATAATTTTAGTAACAGTTACACCATTCCCTATGTGCAAATATGAGGATTTGATAACTGAATAATAGTGATTTCTATAGCTACCTTGGGAAATCCTTGAAGTCGTGGGGTTTATAGCAAGGTGCTTTCACTCACAAGGACTCATCACACTAGTCGTGGCACTATTGACAAGTTTGGTTGTGGCATTTGTTGCTCCTATTCTAGTTGTGGCACTCACATTAGTTGAGGGCAACCTATAGACTTATGAATTGTTGTTATAGAGGAGTATGGAGCTGGTTGAAGACAGTCGATCATGGTGCAAGGGGAGTTGCGTTTGAATCCAAGTTATTAACTGTTGAGTGTGACCTATGCTTGGTCATTTCTAGGTCAAATTTGTGATTGTTATAAAATGCTTTGCTCCAGTTCAATCCCATCAACGAATATATTTGATGATTATCCATGTATTAATATATGAGCATTATTTGAAGGATTATCTTGCATTGTATCTATGTTATTTTAAGATCATTTGTTGGTTCCCAACTTATGTATGTCATTAGTTTGACAAAATGATACATGTGTCAAACTGGAATTTTAATCGCAAAATATCATTCAAAATCAAGAGGGGTCTCTAAAATATTCAGTAAATAGTTAAAGTTTTTGTCCAACTAGGGTGGGACATTATAGTGGTATCAGAGCCCAAGTTCATGTCATCCTATTGGGAGGTTCAATAAAATTCAGAGTATGTCAATGGGCTTCACCAGGGTTGAAGATCAAATCTGGAAGAGTTATGAACAAGAAGCCATACAACTCTATGAAGCATACCAAAGCATGTCTAATGGGTTTGAAACACAAGTTTCGTTTAATGACTTCCCGATTTTAGTTGTGAATTTGAAACCTAGAAAATTGGGTTTGGTAAAGTACATTAGACTTGCATGATGACAGAAAAATCAGAAGTTACCCTTGAAGAATGGTTAGAGAAGGAAGAAGAATCTCTTGTTTGTGACTTGCAGCCTACAGGTGATCATGGGAAAGGTGAAAATCAATCAACATGCATGGAGTTTGAAAAATTAGAGAATCAGTCATCATTGCAGCCACATCCGAGGAGCAATCTTCATTTGGAGGTGCAATTTTTAGTTAAGGGGATGATGTTGCAGTAGGTGATGGAAACAGTTTTCAAGATGATACACCTCATGGTCCAGTACCTAATGATGGGCAAGTTGTGAGTGGATATGATGGAGCTTAGAAATTAGCCGATGATGATGGTGCTACATTTGGTTTTAGGGATTGGAGTGTGGTTTGAACCTCAAACCAAGCCTATGGCTGGGAGTGACTATTATGATGCCTGTACTTGGGAGTTGGAGAATATTTTTTTCACAAAGGGCACCAATCATGAGGAATAAGCGATCACATTTCCCTGAACAGAGAAAACATTTTAGCACATGGGATCCAGGTGTGATGGTCCCTACATATGGTGTGGATCCTGCTTAGGATGGATCTACTTTTGACCATACTGTAGTTCCTACTTCATCTACATAGTTGAGCATGAGGGATGACATTGATGGCATTGACGGTATGGTTATGAATGTTGATAACAAACTGATTTTGTATTGCATGATGTTGATTACAAATCAAAAAAATTGAATAAGGTTGATAGGTCTCAACTGTGTCCTATCATTTGGTAGAACAGTTGAAGGCAAATGAAAACCAAATGATTGCAGCCATTCACACTTTGATGACACCCTTAAGTTGATGGCAAAATATTGTTGGAGGTCTTCAGGGGTACATATAGACCTTGATGGAGAACTTTCCCTTTTAAATTCACAGGCACTTAAAGAAGCATTAGTGGTAATGAAGTCAAATTACCTACAACTACTCTCTGATAGAGGTCACCTTCTCATGCTAGGTGAGATTTATTTTGATGAGTTGGAAGGGAAAGAAGTCTTAGGAAGTGGATAAGCTTACTGATGATCTTAAGGTTACTAAGGATTCCTTGAAGAGCACTCAGAAGGCCCTTCAAGAATCAAAGATTCATATTGATGAGCTCCGTGAGGAATTGAGCTTGGCTCAATCATCTTCATCTACAACAAAAATTCAATCTTTTATGGTTGTCATAACACCTGCGAATGATAGTGGTACTCATGGGTTGAGGGGAGAACCCCTTATTATGGTCAAGAATGACGTCTTAGATTTGCATGGGTTTGAAGACAGGTATGATTCTAAAAAATTTGAGCATACACACAACTTGCATCATGGAGATCATGAGTCACCTTTATGGGAGACCCAATTGAGGGCTCAAGATAGATATGAGGGAGATGGTCGAGCATACACCTTGTGGACCAGTCAATGGTGATGTTCATGCATCCACAAGTGATAGGGGCACAAGTCTCTACATTGGTGAAGTAGAGATTTCTATTTGTGAGTCTTGTGATGAGGAGGCAGATCTTTGTGAGACTAGTGTGTTGAATGATCACGTTGTTCCATATTATTTACACGAGGATTGTAAGGCTTCATCTTGTGGGAGCATGTCTCCTACATTTTCTAGAAAATTAGGTAAGGTATTGGTTGAGGTTGATTGTAGACATGAGCCTAGTGAGTCATAAAAATTTAAGGAACAACTGAAAGTCATCGAGGATAAGGTTGTTCAAACCAAGTAACTTTCTTTGACAACACACAATTTTGTTGAGTACCTCATATGGTTAGTTCAATTGGAAGAAAGGCAAAAAGGAGTAGTAGTTGGAACCTCTGTATCAAGTTTGCAAACTATCAAGCATGCCCTAGAGGGAATGAAATCATAATACCTCCATTTACTCTCAGAAAAGGACTTAGCTATCAATTTTGTAGAGGGGACTTACAGAGCTAACACCAAATAGACCCTTCATGATTTGAGATGTGAGCCACCTCCTGATTTGTGTGATGAAAGTATTGAGGCGTGGAATCTCAGTGACTATGTAGGTCTACCATTGGCACAAGCAGGTGCATTCCACCTTGACTACATAGTAAGGAGTGCTCATCATTTCTCTTTCAGCACACACATAGATGATTTGATGATGCACATGGGTTGGCTCAGGGATTATATAATCCACTTTGGAATTACGTGTTTCCATTTTCAGAAGGTGGAACCAAAACGTGCGAGTCTCCTACTCTATTTCCTTCAGGTTGTTGTATATAGGTATAAGAATCTAAGTCTTATCATGCAAATGACTCCTTGGTTGAGTTTACAACTTCCTTACTCTAGGGATTCCTAATGTAGGTACTTACCATTGCATGGCATACACTTGGGGGAATGAGGACTCAGGGGAGTTGTGATCTTAGCGAGCATGATGGCATTGGTGTTCCAACTTGCGATGATGGATTTTTACTCCATAAGTTGATAGGAGATGGATGTCCTACTTTATGGAACATAGAATTCTTTCATAAATTTTGGAGGACAACATTTGTACATGAGTTTGGAGGAGAGTTGCATTATCTCCTCTTCATTAGAGAGTGGCATAAGGTTGATATTTTGTCATCCTATGACCTTGGTGACCTTGGCGATATTATGTGCATCCCCATAGGTCAGACTTTCATTCTTGAGGCTACTGATCTGTTCCATATCAACAACCTAGAGGGGGTTGTTATACTTTGTCTTGCACCTATGTGGGGTATTCATCACATCCATAGGAGATTTGTAGAAGTTGGGGAGTGGTTTTGTTATGTTGGCACTTCGAGATACCTCCATCTTCTCATATTTGATGAATGTGAGGGTGTGGTGGTTTGGGATCCAGGTGGTGACATGCTTGGCACTTCTTTTCGTTTGGGTACTGAGGAGTTGTTGAACAACTCATAGCATAGTGATGATGGTTTTTATTAGAGTGGTGAAATGGAAGTCAGTGAATGTTAGAGTAGGTGGACTTCTAGTTTAGTTGTGGGATCCAAGAATTACTATGCTTGGCATATTGCTTCTTATTTGGAGAGAGACTAACAAAGCTGTCAAGTTTAGCTTTACCATTATCCAATGGATGCATAGGGGTTTTGGTAGAGAATTCTATAGGTTTATTTGGGTTCCCGATATTTAGGTGACAAGACAGGGTGTTCAAGTGTGGATTGCTTGTGGACAAGCGATCTTGTGGAGGGTGGATTGTAATATCCCCTTTTCCTACCTGCAGTCATCAGTCGTTGAGGTTAGTCCATCACTTGGTCCTTGTGGACTAACAGGATGGTTAGGGGGGCCCTTTGATGGTATTTGTGATTGGACAATCAACCTTTGGTGCTTAATTGGTTTTTCCCAACTCAATGTTTCTAGGATTTTTGGTTGTGTATCTTCCAGTGTTAATTTGGGCACTTTGTCCATACTTAATATTTTTAGTAAGTCGCAGGGTATCAACGTTTTGATCAATTGGCAGTATTTTTGTATCAGGAAAGTTGGTGGATTCTCACTATGAAGTTATCCTGACATTTATCATGGTCATGGGTATTAAATTTAAATAGCATTAGTAATAAAAAAATTAAATTTTTAACTTATTGTGTTATTTGTATATTTTAATGACTTATAGAAAAAGGCATTATAAGGAGTGTTAAAAGATTATTTTATAATATAAAGTTGGACACCAACTTAAGGGAGATATACAACGGGAAATAAAATAATTTTAAATTTCCAACTTGGTCGTGGGAATTGGAGGGAAATATAAAAGCCCTTTTGCGAGCTTATTTCTACATGGATGTTGAGAAGAAAATTCATAAGGGTTATGATGGTTGGACTCAAAAGTCTGAAAATCTTGGCTTCATTGATGATGAAAACACTAATGAAGATCGGCATGCTACAGGAGTGAAAGATCTCCCAAGGCTACTCATGGATAGCTCCATACAGGTCTTATGCTTTGCACATTAACAATTACAAGAAAGATTCAATTTAGGGGTTGAAGATTTATTTAGGCATTCTTGCAGGAGAAGTGCTCAGGTTATATATATTTGCATATTTTGAGTTATATTCACGTTGGATTATTTGTGGTTGTGGCTTGGGGGAATAATATCAGGTCAAGATTCTCCTTTACAATAGCATCGACCTTTCTTATACTAGAGGCTTCAATAGGAGGGACGTTGAAGGAGAGTTTGGGCATTGATCAATTCCAAGGTGGTCGTGCCATTTCAAATAGAAGTGTTATGCTGCTACGCCACTCCCTATGTGCAAATATGAGGGTTTGATCACTGAATAACAATGATTTTTGTAGCTTCCCCAATCGTTGAAGTCGTAGGGTTTGTAACAAGGTGTTTTCACTCACAAAAACTCATCACACTAGTCGTGGGACTGCTAACCAGTCTGGTCGTAGCATTTGTTGCTCCTATTCTAATCGTGGCACTCACATTAGCTGAGAGCAACCGGTACACCTTTCAATTACTGCTATAGAGGAGTATGGAGTTGGTTGAAAGGAGCCAAGCATGGTGCAAGGGGAGCTGCGTTTGACTCCAGGTTATTAACTGCTGAGTGTAACCTGTGTTTGGTCATTTCTAGGTCATATTTGTGACTATTATAAAATGCTTTGCTCCAGTTCAGTCCCATCAACGGATTTATTTGATGATTATCCATGTCTTAATATATGAGCATTATTTGAAGGATTATCTTGCATTGTATCTATGTTATTTTCAGATCATTTGAAATTGGTTCCCAACTTATGTATGCCACTAGTTTGACAAAATGATACGTGTCAAATTGAAATTTTAATCGCAAAATATCATTCATAAACAAGAGGGGCTCTACAGTATTCACCTGAAATAGTTAAATTTTTATTCCAATTGAGGTGGGACATTACAATTTTGATCATGTTGCATGTGTGGATATACAAGATCTATCTAAAATGTGGTAATTAATCTTTAAAGAGATTATTAATTAAATATCTCTTTAAAAATTAGAACATTTTCTCATTTTCTCATAATGTATTGCATGATGTACCTTTGGTACTAATATTTTTCATAGTTCTAATAATATAATGACTCCATATATTTATTTTCATAGTGCATCTTCCCTATTTCCTACTCACCTTTCCTCTTTAAATGATCCCTCTTGAGGTAGATCCCCTCATCATGTTTGCTTCCCATGCTTTCATTTCTAGCATGTTCATTACTAGTTACATTATTACATATACTATCATTAGTTTCTCTCTTTCCATTAATATTCCCCTTACCATTCTTTTCACTATTTCTATCCCTTCATCCATTGATACCATTTCTACTTCTCACCTTACTAAATTGTATAATCCTTAATTTTTTCTCCATACCTTTACCTCCCACCCTCATAGTGCCACAATTTTACCTCTTATTTCCTACACCCTTTTCACTCTTGCTCTTAATCATGATAGTCCTACCACCACTATCCCCATATTCACTTTTGAAACACTATTATTAAAGCTAAATAGAGTTAAAATAAATTTGATTTCATGCCTAGTAATTTAGATACTATTATATATACTCCAACGCATTACACAACTCTTTCATTTAACATTGCAAACTATACATTACTTATGGTTTTTGTGGCATCTCTCTTTTTTGATTATGAAGGTGAATATTACATTTGATATTATTGAAATGTAGGAGCAAATTTATACATGAAGGATTACAGTTGAGGAATAACTATAATTTTGTAATTGTGTAGTAACTATAACTGAACCTATATAGTAGTAGCTATAATTGAACCTTTGCATAATACAATCTAACAATGTGATATTTATGCTAACATTCCCCCCTTTATTATAATGTTCCTATAAATGTATCCCTAAAACCTTAGAATTCACCTTGCCAAGGGACCCCTCCTTAAGGCGTACATAATAAATAAAGTTTGTTGATTACAAAAGAAATATACATTCTTAAGAAGATATTCCTTTGAAGAAAAAAAATCTTGAATGAAGTGGAACTCCATCAAGCTACCTCATGACCCTCGAAAGGGTGTAGCTTCGAGTTGAACTCCTAAGTTCTTGGACTACCATTTTCCCAAACTCCTAAATTATTGATTCTTGAATTATTTGACAACAATTCATATTGAGCTCTGGAAACATAGGGCTCCATCAAGTTGTCTCTTGACCCTCGTAAGGGTATAATTATCAATCATAGTTTTGTATACTCATTGGACAAAAATCCATATTGAGTTTAACACCAAATCCCTTATTTGCCTCCAAAAATCAAACTTCACGATATATGTATTCTTGAAACCCATAAGCACCAAAAAAGAAAATCAGAAATAAAGCAAAAGCACTTCTCATGCAAAGCACCACCTCAATGTGAGAAGCTAACTTGAGATGATGGAAATTCCTCCATCTTTTGGTGGCACTAGCCTCCAATAGATCCTATTACACATTATCCTCTTGATGTCTTGGAAGAGTCTTGGGAGGCTTCATCAGATGTCGCAAATATAGCCCCAATTTGAATGGCATTTATAATTTTCTTAGTTCTAGTGTAATGACCCTTGACATAGCCAAAGAGAAATCCCCTCTTTGGATCTAGCTTCTCTAAAAGTAGTTCAAATCTCATCATAAATTCACTCTCAAACACTAACGGTAAGAAGATAGATTGCTTTGAACTCCATGCTATGTATTTCACTTCTTACAAAGAAAATATCCTCTTTTCTCACTTGGTGATAAGCTTCCAACAATAGAGCTTTAAATATGCATCAAACAAATTCCTACTGACACTCTTGATGGTATCATCAATGGAAAGATCATGAATGCACTTACCATACTTAAAATCAGAATATTGGTCAAACAAAACCATGTCTCCCATATAAACCACCACATTTGAATGCACAACCTTGTTCATTATAGTCTCATCTTCCAGAGCAATACATATTGTATCCTTCCTCTTATTTCCCTTAATAAGGATTGTGTCTTCATAAAACAATTGTAATTTTTCTATGGTTTCTAAGTCCAGGAAAACAACCAAGTTAATCATCATCAATGGCTTCATCCATAACCAGTCGATTCACTACCTTTTGTGTTACTTACAAGAGTAGACATTACACAAGATGCAATAAGCTTAGGGATTTTCTCCACTTTGATGAAACACATTTTGTAATTTCCTGCAATGAAAAGATGATGATGATAACAAAAGTCTCTTATCTACCATTAATAATGCCTCTATAGATGTCTTCAAGCATAACAACTCAATATGTCCTGATCTTCAAATGACCTTATGCTAGTCTTTTATGTCTTCCATCATGCCCTCTAAAATAGTGGCAAATATTCTTGCCAGACCGTGCATAACTAAAATGAATTGAGACTGAGCACAACCTTATATTGCTTTTAATTCAGTATTGTGCAACAAACATTCCATGAAGAAATCCTCTATTTATGTATTCAACTCATGGCCTAAAAAATACCTTTAATATGAACCTCTGAGAAAATACTACTTGCTGTCAAACCTAGATCACATGACGCCCCTCAAATCTCACAGCTCTCCTTCGCTAGTGGTCAACTTTGAATTCATGCAAGCACGATTACCTTTGAAATGGATTGGCCACCTCATATAATGGCCATCTCATTGCAACCGTACACACATATAGCCATACGATTCCACCACAAGCTAGCGAAAACCAAGTCTGGTGGATCCAGATAATTATACCTCAATAAGTTTGGCTTTGATACCATATAAAGGTGAATAATACATTGATATTATTGAAATGCAGGAGAAGATTTATGCACATTGGATTACAGTTGAGGAATAATTGTAATTTTGTATCTGCGTAGTAACTGTATCTGAATCTCTGCATAACACAATCTAACAATGTAATATTTATGCTAACAGATTATACCATTGTAAAAGTGTTCCTAATACTCATTTGCAAGCCTCTAATGTGGCATATCTATATTATGCTTATGATGACAATATCTTAGATATATTGCCCCCTCACATTCTAATAGATTATGTTATTCAATGGTTTGATTATTTGATCCTAGATCTATCCATTATTTTGATCAATTATCCACAATAATTTTCTCAACATATGAGGGAAAATGGGCCTAAAAGGTACTTTTTGGATATATTTGAACGCGCCCATAGATATAATGAACATATCATTGAGTATGATATACAATTTCAATCACTTTATGCAAAAGTGAAGCATCAACTTATTGGTGAACTCTAAAGTAGTTTTGTTAAGAGATAATTACCTCCCCTCTAGGATAGTGTCTATTTGAATTAATTTACACTTCTTTAATGGGCCTTTGTGCTCATTAAAAATGTTGAATTTAAGTTTTTTCCAATGGCTAAATGTATGGGTCTTCCCATACGATTTTCACACCTTATCCTTCTAAATTTTAAAAGAAATATACATGAAAAAAAAAACAAAAAAAATGAAAGAGAGAAACACTAAAAAGCCAAACAATTTGTAATTGCTCACAGGTTCTCCTCTCTTATCTTTTGGCGGTTCCCGGTTAGTAAGGCCAGATTGTGATGTATGTTTAGTGGGCTGTATATTTCCTGCTATACCTTTATTTATGATCCCTGAGGTAAGTTCCCCTGAACCTTCTGCTTGTGATTGAGGAATTAAAGGCATAAACCAGTCCCATGAACCTTCTGAACCTTCTGCTTGTGATTGAGGAATTAAAGGCATTAACCAGTTCCCTGGTGACTCTCCAGCACCAAAATTAGAATTATGTGAAGTGCTGCCGTTCAAGACATCATATATCCCAGATCCACAAGGTTTGTTGGATGAAATCCAATATGTAAAATTAGGTTTTAAATCTGGCTTACACAACCCCTGCACATCATTGGAAAATGCAATTCGCCATGTGGTCGATGACTGTAATTTTATTGCAGACGGATCCAATGTTCCATTTTCATGACCCTGGAATATTCTCGAAGGAATACTATGATGGAAATTTTCAACATTTTGATTTGAAAACGACACATCACTAGTACCTTTAAGTCCATAAAAAGAGTCAGGAAATGGTGATTCATGTTTGTGTAATGCCGTCATCCAGTTTTGAGATCCAGGCAATTTCTTGGAGCCAGCATTCCCACCATCTATCAAGCCATCACTAAGTTTTGGAACACCCCCCCACTTCTGAGAGATTCCCACCTCTATCTCTCCCATGGCCTTTGGGTCTTGGCATTGCAATCCTCGAGGATACTGGAGTACTGTTGATGAGTCCACTGAAGTTTTGCAAGAGCCTACAGATCCCAAACGATAACAGTTAAGACTCTTTCTGTCTTACCAAATGTAACTAGCTATGCATCTAGGTAAAGCACTATTAAAAATCAATACCAAGCATTGACAAGTCTGCAGGTGAAGGCAAAACATTCGTTCTTGGATGCATTCTTGTGGATACTGGTTGAGGGTTCACTGCCACAGGTGCTACAAAAGGTTCTATTTCCCAGGGCGAGACTCTCTCTGGCCGAGGAACTGCAGAAGTTTCATCCCATTGCACCTAACGATGTCCAGCTAATGATTAGTTTATATGTCTAAGAAAACTTGCACAGATTATGAAATGCACCCAACCAAATGATATCATTAATCTTGCCCAAGTAAAAAAACAAGATATCATATGAGCCCAAACCCATATACTTGCATAAATTCATAACTGTAGGTTTCTAATTTCCGCAGATTTGACAATTATCAACTAGATACAAAAGCAAATACCTTGAGAGATCTCCAGTCTGAAGTTGCCCACCTGAGTGGATCAATATCACCCATCCCAATTATGGTTCCAGTAAACCTTCCCAATGAAAACAGAATTTTATGTCATCACAACTCCTCAAAATTTTATCCTTCTAGCCAGAAACAGATCCTTATAATCCAACAAGTGAAACATAACAATACCTTCGCTCTTGGGCCTCCTCCCCTTCAAACCTCATATTGAATCGCATACCAACTGAAAGGTTGCTATTCATAGCCTCCATATATTTATCATAAGGAATAATAAAATCGGACTGGCTTGTTCTGCATACCATAATAAACACGAGATTCAAAATCCAAGAAGCAATGTGATAAAATACATGCACCTCTCTCTTGAGAAGAAGATGACATCTTAAAACAAATAAGAACAACAATTACTGTGAAATAAATCATATCAGATTACAAGCAGAATGAAACCATATATAACACCAGATTATTAAGGATTGAGAATGAACATGTAATAGTAAAGATTTAAGGAGGAATAGGCAAGGTTCACACACCTTGGCTTGTAATAAACAGTAAACATGGTATGACTTGCAACAGCATAAGATGCTGTAGCAAGGATGCCAAGAAGCATGCTGTGGGTAGATATGACTGAAGATGGCATATTGCTCTGCTGCCTCATGACTCGTCTTACTCCTACCCTTAATTCTCCATTTTCACCCCCACCCCTGAGATCAGCAATATCAAGAATAATCAGTTTTCAAAAGTATTAAAATTCTTCATTATAGATCTACCATGTCCACAAGCAGTATTCCCACCTAGCTTCTAAAACTGGAACCACAAAGAGCAGGCATATATGAACATATTAAAAATGTTATGAACGGGTGAGTTATCCAACCTTAAAAATATGAAAGCATCTCCAGGCACCAGTCTTTTAGAACTAACAAAGACACTCCAGCCTGTTGTTAGCAAGTGTTGTCGAGGCTCACCTGTCAATTTCAACCCATAAGGCGATTCATCACTTAGTTTCATACAATCTCCACGGCATATAGAATATTGCAAAATCAGTTACTCTAAGCATACAGTGCATGAAAACTCTTTTAAACAAACTATGATTTTCATTAAGATGCTTGGCTCGTAGATTTAGACCAACTTACCTAAATATATCACAACAGATGAAAAAACTAATGCTAGTGGCCCATAATACATATCATGGGAACACCCAAGTGCAGTAATATGAGCATTTAAGAGCTTCCAGATTAGAAGAAATAACAATCCTGATCTGAAGCGGACTTAAGACCTCGAGAGCCTTAATACTAACATACAGAGTAGTCTAGCAGCACAAGGTATCATAATAAACTCTTCTGAAGTTCTAACACACCAGGAAAATGGCAATTTGCCTCTGGATACCAAAATTGTTACTGATTTATGACCCCTAGGTATCAGAATCATATTTCATGCACTAAATATAAGGTATACAATCTAAAAATTATACCTATGTGAAGATATACAGGAATTAATGGATGAAAAGTTACTATTCCAGAAGAGCCTACAGAAAGCACAGACCATACAATATAAAGTGAAAAAATGATACCCACCTCGAAAAATATGTCTAAAACGCCAATCGATCCCATGTATATCTTTAGCCACCAACTCTTGGGTGGGAGGCTGCTGACTCATATTCTACATATTTGATAAATAAAAATTAGTTTTAAAACAGCAAGAAACCTCTTGTTAAGAAACTGTCTGTTTTTGAGTTGGATAACTGACCCGAGGTGGAAGGCATTCATCAGCGTGCCTTCCGAGAACAGAGAAGCCTCTGTGAGTGCTGGTATCGGAGGCAGTAAGCGTCTTGCAAAACGAATGCGCATTCCTCTTTGGAGGTGGATTGGGCAGACTCGCATTGCTACAAGCCTCATTCTGCTACAATAAACGAAGCCCACAATATTATTACTACGTCTGTTAGGGATCTCTTAAATCTGCCGATGACCCACTTTCAGAAATTATATGCATACAATACCTCTAGTTCTGGGACCAAAGTAAATTGTGCATAAACTTCATCTGTCTCCTGCTCAGCCTATCAAAGACACCATCCACAACAACAACAACAACAAAAATCAATTAAAAACAAACGACAGAAGACAGAGCTACGAGTGCAAGCAGCCATTCTAGCAACACAAAAGAGATTTCCTAAAATTTTTAAAAAATACAGCTTAAACATGTTAACCGGAGCCAGGAATGTAAGCAAGCTCTCATATCAACGATTATGTTGGTTTCAGAACATAAACGCATAACTTGGATTTTGCCATATCTGTGCAAGATTACTTAGCAGGATAAGTTCAACATACCTTTAATAGCACATTAATGACACGGCAAAGGATCTTGGACGGCAAATTGTATAGGGGCATCTGAAGATCGGCATCCTGGTTTGCCAATGCTTCAACCTGCCAACGATTCCAATCACCTACTGGGATGCCAAACCTGGTGTGACCAAAAAAAAACCCCTATCCATACATACCTGTTCCATATGACCCTGAGGAAAGTAGTAAACTCTTTCGCCAACACGAGGTACAGTCACAAGAGGGCCAGCACAGGCATGCCACAGCTCCTCATAAAGCCCCCCATCATCACTCCCTACACCAAATCAAGTCCAACCCATCAAAGAAACAAGCAGATCAATAATGTGCCAAAATGGGTACTTTCGGGAGTCGTCCAAAAACGCAAAAGAAGAGGGGAAAAAGTCCAAACGACTTACCAGTTCCCATACTAGCTACATCAGACGGAAAACTAGCCATGGAGCTCCTGCAATTGTTCTATCTGTAGCCTGACATTCTTCTTCCGAGTGCTTTTTTTCTTTATTGTTTTCTTTTTTCACTGTAAATGACAGGAAAAACCAGAAACGAAGCAAGCCCAACAATGCATGCCACACAGCTCTATTCTCTATAAAACTACCCCATATATCAGTCTACATGGCCAACAGCGATACAAACATGAATTGGATTTTCAGCACACGACACTAAAGCACGCCTGTGACGAAAACAAATCACGCCCCGCCACCTCACGTTCTCTTCCTTTTGTAAACTGCCGTCGAGTACAGCAACGTAGCCGGCGTCATTAAATGACGGCACGTCGAACGAAAAGCATAGGAATAAAAAAAAGAGCAAACAAAATTTATTATGAACGCAGAATCTGCTTGTCGACCGTGCGGCAGACAGCCCTGTTGGCCCATCAAGTTCCGGCTAGGTGCCTGTCAATTTTTAATTTTTTTTAAAATATAAGTTTTATTTAGTTATGGAGTGTCAGGTCTCTATCCAAACATGTACTTAAAGGATCTTTGGACGTATATTTTTCATAGTAGAAAATATAATATTAATATTTTATGTTCTTCAATTTTCTACATAGTATCATAGCATTGTAAAACTCTTGGGCTGTGGAGTTGAATGTCAACTACCTATGGTGTGAGGCAATGTGTTTAGATAAAAGCTACAAATATATGAGTACCTTTGGGGTTTTATCTGCCTGTACAACGATGAGGTAGAAGCTTGCATTGTCGATTAAGTATTGAAGCTCACTTTATCGAGGATATGTTTTTACAGTTTGGAATGCATTAAAAAAGGAAGTTAAAAGGCCTTCGAAATTTATGAAACCATTTTATATCTATTTTGAAGGATGTGCATTTAAGAAAGCGTTTCAATTTTTTTTTTTGAACATACATTTCATTGAAATCTTCATGCTTTAAGGTGTGTATAGTGAAAGTAAGAAAATTTGTATATGATGGTTGTGTAAAAAGGGAGGTAAATGGAGATTGTGGTATTTGAAATAAGTTGATGATTATATATATACATAAAATTTATAAATCTATGTTGTCGTTAAGCTTGAACCAAATTGTGTGTAAGTCGCTTTATTGATGAATACAATACAATATTTAAGGCACGTAATGCAAAGATTGCAACATTGGTTGTGACGACTTAATAAAATAAATCCATGTTGAGGAGATAATCAATAGTTCTGCAATTGTCTTTCCTAGAATTGTGTTGGATGATAGATTAGAAATAATTTGAAATAAAATAGTTTTGATACATCAACCCTCGTGACAGACCATTCATATTGAAATTTGGTTATGAATACACTAGTGTAAGGCGTGAAATTCATAGAGGAGGCATACCATTTGAAATACAAATATAATTTAGTTTGCAAAGGCCTCAGGATCAATCCCAACAACATGTTTGAAGTTCATAGGAGGTAGATCATGTGGAGATCACAGCTATTTAAAGGGTGAATGAATCGCAACCAAAGAATATCAATTTTGTTTAGAAGATAGAAAAGAGATCCGAACAGTTTGAAATTTTGAAGAAGGATAAACCATGAGACTGCCTAAGCCGCTTAAGGAAGTTGTAGAAAATATTGTGATCACCAAGAGGTGAGAGGTTGCAGCCAAGAAAAAGAAGGAGATCGATATTTTTATTGAATTTGTTTGATGTTTGAAAGGAAGGGATCACAGCCTTAGAAAAGGCTGAAATTGCCAAGTTTTTTTTTTCATCTCTTAAAGTGTAAGATCACAGTAAATTGTAAGGAGAAGTTGTCAAATATATCTAAAGATGGGCAAATACATTTAGAAGTAGATCAGACTAGATTCGAAAAGATTTTAGATATTATAGAGGTCACTACAAAAAAAAGGGGAATACATTAGAGAAAGGCTCCAATATTTAAAGAAAATTTCTCAAAACTGCCATCATTAAAAGAAAGTGTGAATACATTCAAATTGTATGTTGCAAAGGCTGAGTAAACAGATTAAAGAAATTGTCAAATTTTGAAAGGAGGGAAACAAAATTAGTTAGATGGAATAAAGCTATAATTGAAGTCATAATATTATTTGTTGAAAATTATTCATGCCCATCATTCATTCATCTTGGTAACAAAGGTGGATTGGAGAAGATATTAGGTGGATTAAAACTTCTAATGGAAATAATTTCAAGGATATTATAGATTGTTGAAGATAACTTAGAAGGTAGATTGTGACATAAATCTTCTAAGCCACAAGAGACAAGTTTTTATTTTTTGCATTGAGGAAATGCATATACAAAGATTAAAGAGCAATTATAAAATTGTGAGGAATAACTGTACCAAAAGAGGAACCATAACAACACCTCTAGTTGTACAAACAAACTTAGCTAAAAAAAAATAGCATTATACAACCCCCAAATAGTTATACAAACAAAGCATTAAACATAGCAGCATTATACATACCCAACACTATACATATCAGCAACTTAAAAAGTTCATGTTGCAATAAAGGACAAGCAAAATCCCTGCCAATGGTCATATATTTTTTTAGGTTGAAGTTTCCAAGAAAGATGTCAATTTGAGAAGAAAATTACATATGATAAAAGACAAGTGTGAAGAGATAGTAGATCATTTCAAATCAAAGAGTGGAGGTGCACTAAAATCAATCGCCATCAGGCATTACATACGTAATTATTTTTTGTGGTTAAATTTTAACAATATAAGAAAGTTATTTTGCAATAGGAAAGATTGGTAAAAGAGAAGGGAAAGAAAATAAATACTTAATATGTATGAAAAATACTTTGGAAGAAGAACTTGAGAAAATTAAAAAGAAAAATGAAGAATTAAAACAAAAGATAGGGACCACAAAAGGAAGATATATCGAAATTGAGAGAAGAAAATTTTGTGTTTAGTGAATTGCTTGAAGCTTACGTAAAGGAAAACCATAGTCTAAAATTTGAAGCTTATATAAAGGAAAACCAGAGTCTAAAGTCTAAACCTACACTATGTAATGTATCGTGTGATACAAGTGATTTGTTTTATTCATTAGATGAATTGTTTGATAAATGTCATATAGCTAAAGCCTCTCTTGATGAAAAGTATAAGAAAGGCAACAATATTATTGAATCTACAAATATTGCTAATCGTGAGGATAATGAGAAAGAATGTTGGATTTAAGATAAATGAAAAGAATGGGATATGAAAGGAAAAGGTTTGGGAAAATATGGACAAGGGATTATAGAGCCCATTGAGCCAATAGGAAGGAAAAAGAATGAAGGCCTTGGATATGCTAGTGGAAATAAAAACAATGTTACAAGTTCAAACAAATTAAATCAAGAAATACAATGCATACAATATTTTAATCGTCATAGGCATGGGAAAAAAAAAGAGATGTGTTGGGATCTTCATCCTTGCAGTATTTGTGGATTGAAGAAGCATTCTGAGAAATTGTGTTGGAATAAAAAGTGGAAGAAACCTTTAAAAGATATTATACATATGGATTGTAGATGGATTGGTGTATCTAATTGGAAAAAGGTCACAAATATGTTTAAACTGTTGTACAAGCATAAATATTCTCATGTGAGACAAATAACAAATCATGGTCAAATATCATCCTAGAAACCCTATAATCTAATATATGAATTTTGACTACCATAAAGGCTACTTGAATTCTGTCCATATAGTGGTATGAGATTTGAAGTTGGAGCACTCATATATGTAAAAGTTATACAATTGATCGCAAAGATCATTGTTGAATGGTTGTAGTGTTGATTGCAAAGATCATTGTTGAACCTAAAATTTGTACTCTTGATCACAAAGATCATTCTTGAATGGTTGTAACATTGATCGCAAAGATCATTTTTGAACATAAAAATTTGAAGTATTGATTGCAGAAATCATTGTTGAATAGTTGTAGCATTGATCACAAAGATCGTTGCTAAATTTGTGAAAGATTTGATTGCAAAAACTATTGTTAAAATTGATCTTAGAGATCGTTGAAGCTTTTGGTCTCAAAGATCATTGTTGAAGTTGATCCTAAAGATCGTTACTAATCATTAAAGAAATTGATCAAAAAGATCATTGTTGAAAGTGATTGAAAAGATCCTTGCTGAAATTGATCGCAAAGATCATTGTTGAAATTGATCACAAAGATCATTGTTGAAGTTGATCGTAGAGATCATTGCTAATCTATGAAGTTCTTGATCGTAAAGATCATTGGGAATGCTTCACTTCCTTTATTGATATAAATATGAAGAATGTCTTACCATGGACGAAGATGGACAAAAGTAGTCAAAGCTATTCAAAAGAAGGTTAAGTTTTCATACTTTCAAGAAGACATTTGTGTTAAATATTCTTCATTTTTACATGGGTAGATAATAAACCTATTTGTTATAGGTGGCCCCTATCATCTAGTTAAGTTGTGTGATAAGATAAAGTTTATGGGGGGTGTTAAAAATATAAACTTGATTTAGTTACCAAGTGTCATGTCTCATGTAAGAGACACACCTATCCATACATGTACTTAAGGATCTTTGGATCCATATTTTTCATAGTAGAAAATATAATAAATGTTTAATGCTCTCCAATTTTCTACATCCTCGGTAAAGTTGGGGAAATAAAATATAAACCTTGGTGGCCCCCCTACCCGAGTGTTATGGGACCCACATTACCCCACATCTCCCCTCCCTCCATCCTCATCCTCCTTGCCTTGTGGTCTGCTAATGTGGCAAAATCTTGGTGTTGGTATTCTTTGTACTTTTGTGTCCCCATCTTTGTCTAGCCCCAATTGGTAGGTTGCCTATCTCCATGGAGTTTTGCTTTGCTATGTTATGTTATCTACCAACTACATATCCTGGTTACTTTGTGCTTGTATTGTCTTGTGCCCCCCACTCCCACATCACATTAAAGACAACTACTTGTGGGGACTTTTCTACTCCTTTGACCACTTTTCTTTTTTTGGGTGGACAAAGGGGCAACACAACTCAAGTTATAGTCATGGACGATGTCTAAAGAAAGGAATGGAAACTATGGGTCCGTTATAGTTGGGGATTCCCATGACAAAATCTAGGTGTGGTAAGCATGTTACTCGATATAGAAGCTCCATGCACCATTAACAAGTTTGTTAGGGTGTATTTTTATGGGTTTGGAAAAGGTCACCAATGTCTTAAGGATTTTATTTTTTGGTTGCATCTTCTTCCATAAAGTTATTTTATTTTGGTTTTTTATATTCTATTTGGAGTCTAAGTTAGATAGGTGTTTGATAATTGATGTATTTTTATGCTTATATTGGATTTATTACGTCGAGAGGCGTTCTACAGTCACATAGGAGTGGGAAAAATCTCTATCAACAAAAACTCTTCATGCAAAATTTTACATCCAAATCATGGTCGTGTGTTTGATCTTTGTTGGAGGTATTGAGAATACGTGAGTAACTGACAAAAGATTCCATTACTTTTGCATGAAAACTGTTTCAAAGCATCCTAATTAGGTGGAAAAGGTGAATACTTTTTCTCCATTCTAAATTATGAGTATTTGCTATGTTGTATACCATAATAAATGTCTGTATAATAGTGAGAATTGCGTACATTAGCCCTTTATCCCTTCATTTTGGATAAAGTTGTGTACTCCATTCTCTTATGTATGATTATATTGATAGTTGGTATATAATTTAAAAAAAATTTATTGTAATGTTTATAATTATTCTTTTTTTTGGGTTAAGTTTATAATAATTTAAATAATTTAAATATTAGATATATATTTGTGTAGTGATTGTATAGTTAAAAAATATTTTAAATTTTTAGAATTTAAATTTAATTTTATTCTTTTCATTTGTGTGTATTTGATATGTATATTGTTTTATTTGTGACTTTTGGAATTGTAGTTAAAAGGGCAATCGTATCTTATTTTGATCATGCAATTTAGAAGAGATTCTAATAGGTAGCTTATCATCATTTAAATATTACATTAGAACATTTATTGTTGCACTACTTGTTTGCATTGTCATTTAAGACATCCATTTCATGATTTGTACTATCTTTGATTTATTCTCTAGGTCACTAACTTAATATCCTCAAGGAAAAAAATATCCTTGTCATATAGAAACTCTTAACAACACAATCATTTTTTTATGTAGAGAGACAAAAAATCATGAAAAACTAAAAGAAAATATTTAAGGATTTACAAAGATCGTATCTACATATATAAATTAGATTTGAACTTTTGTAGATCAAATGAGAAAATGCATGATCCCCGCAATTACAGTTGTGACCTACAATGATATGAATTATAGTTTTAGACTCTCAAGGTATTCATCTAAGCATTACCAAATTCCCACATTGAAGAATCATCTACAAACATTTGTCATAGAAGATTGCATCAAATTTCTAAGTAAGTACCATTATTTAATTATTTAATTGTGTGCATATACTAATTCAATACACTTATCATTGTGAACTCTTTAATCAAGAGGACCATATAAGTTATATATTTATTAACCTTACGTTTATGCAAAATATATTTTATTATCCTTTTGTTAGAAGAGGTTATATATTCTCCCTCATTTTTTTGTGAAACTAACCTCTCAATTACACCTCCCTTAGGTTTCTCTTTTAATTTTTGGTCTTATATTTTTTTTATAATTTATATGCATAGTTACCCTTGATTTAATGTTATATATCTTTCTAGTGTTTTCTTATGCCAAGAGCTAGTTGCAACCCAAATCCAACAATGTGAATATTTAAGTCCTCATATCTAGATTCTCAATCCATTAGTAAATATATTATCATTGAGGCCAATCAAAATGAGAAATTTGATTTTAATCATGATGCACAAGTGGATATGCAAGATCTATGTAAAATGAGGTAATTAATTTTTAAAGAGATTATTAATTGCATCTCTCATTAATAGTTAGTAACATCTTTTCATAATGCATTGCATGATGCACACTTTGATACTAAGATTCTTCATGGGTATAATAATCTATTCCCTATATTTATTTTCATGGTGCATCTTCCCCATTGCTTTCTCACCTTTCCTCTTCAAATGATTCCTCTTGAGGTAGATCCCCTCATCATGTTTGCTTCCCATGTTTCCATTTCTAGAATGCCCATTACTTGTTACATTACTACATATATTATCATTAGCTCCTCTCTTTCCATTAATATTCCCCTTGCCATTCCTTCCACTAGTTCTATCCCTTCATCCAATGATATGATTTCTACTTCTCACCTTACTAAATTGTGTAATCCTTACTTTTTTCTCCATATCTTTACCTCCCACCCTCATAACGCCACATTTTTACCTCTTATTTCCTACACCCTTCTCCATATCTTTACCTCCCACCCTCATAGCGCCACATTTTTACCTCTTATTTCCTACACCCTTTTCACTCTTACTCTTAATCATGGAAATCCTACCACCACTATCCCCATATCCAGTTTTGAAACATTATTATTAAAGATAAATACAGTTGAAAATAAATTTGATTCCATGCCTAGTAATTTAGATACTATTATATATACTTCAACACAATGCACAACTCTTTCACTTAACATTGCAACCTATACATCACCTATGGTTTTTGTGACACATCTCTTTTGATTATATGATTGTAAAGTGGTCCTAATACTCATTTACAAGCCTCTAATGTGGTATATTTATATTATGCTTATGATGACAATATCTTAGATATATTATTCCCTCACACTCTAATAGATTATGTCATTCAATGGTTTGATCATTTGATCCTAGATCTATCCATTAAAAGGTACCTTTTGGATACATTTGAATGTGCCCATAGATATAATGAACATATCATTGAATATGATATATAATTTCAATCACTTTATGCAAAAGTGAAGCATCAACTTCTAGATGATGAACTCTAAAGTAATTTTGTTAAGAGACTATTACCTCCCCTCTAGGTTAAAATGTTGAATTTAAGTTTCTTCCAATGGCTTGATGTATGGGTCCTCCCTTACACTTTTCACACCTTCTTATCCTTCAAAATTTTAAAAGAAATATATTTTTAAAAATATTATGAAAGAGAGAAACCCTAATAATATTCATTTGTCCACTAATTCTAATGCTCTTTCTTTCAAATTTCAAAATCCTAGAGTTTTTTAAAGCCGAGCAACATTTGGATAATATGTTGCAAAGATCATTCATTCATTGTTATTTTGATCACAGTTCATCCTCTTATTCATCATTATGTTGGTAATTTAAACTATATATGTATCTAGGGAAAATGGTTAAAGCATACATGATAACAAAAAGCTAAGACCACAAAGCAAATATCATGAAATAAAACCCCAACACATCAACAAAATTGTGAGTTTGAAATGCATAAAGAAAGAAATGGAAATTCAAACCCTCTTTATGTGCTTCTCTCACTCCATTATGTTGTCCTTCTTATTTGTTCAATAGATTGATGTGTAGCTCTCAAATGTGATCAAATGCACTAAATATTGAAAGCAATTTGATGGAATGATTGCAAGGAAATCGAAGATGTGGTCTCTCTAAATTGAGAAATAAGTCCTCAAGTTATAGATTTTGACAAGATAATTGAATGGACAAGATTGAATGTGGCGATAAGTTAGAAAAAAAACTTGCATTTAAAAGTGAAGGAAAAAATGAGTTAATTGAAAATAAATAAAGAAAGCATTTATCTTCATCAAAATATACATTTTCGAAAGTGGGGGAATGAAAGAGTGAAGGATGAGCTAAATTGGACTTAATTGAAAATAAATAAATAAACTATTTATTTTCAACTAAAAGCTGCCATTTCGAAAGTGGGGAGTGGATTTGGAAAATAAGAGTCATGAGTGGAAAAGGAGAAAGAGTTAAGTGGGAGAAAGTGGGAATGAAAATTGGAAAGTGGAAGAGAAAAGAGGAAGTGAAGTGAGAGAAAGTGGGAGTGAAATCTAGGTGAGGATAAATGCAATAAATTAATAAATATAATTTATTAATTTATGAGCCCATATTAGGTAATTAAATAATAAATTTATTTAATTACAAAGAAGATGAAAGGGAATAAATAAATAAATGTTATTTATTTATCACACTAGGATATGGGGGAAAAATTAATTAAATAAGGGGAATTATTTAATTTGAGAGGAAAGATTAAGTAAGGGATCAAATAATTAAAGAATTATTTAATCTAAGAGGAATAGTTAGGAAGAAATAGTGATGAACATTAATTAAATAATAAAAAATATTTAATTAATGGTTTAGAAGAATAATAATTAAATAATTAAAAATTATTTAATTATAGGGAATTAGAAGAAGAATATTAACACTAATTAAATAATAAATTATTTAATCAGTTTTAGATGAAAAATTAGTGAAAAGTGTCATCGGAGACCTAGGACAATTTTCAATGTCTACAATTTCCTACAAAATTAGAGAGTTCAATTTCAATCTAATTTGAGAAAGTAGGTGAATTTAGATCAAAAGGGGAAGAATCGTAATTAGGATACTAGAAATTATAGGCCAACATATTGTTGGTGTATTACATTTCTAATCACACAACAGTTATATAATTACACTCCATGCAAATACATTGATATGATTAGTCAACTGTTAATTGTATATTTTCTCCTTTATTAATGTATCTACAAACCATCAAATGCATCAATTAATAGATCATGACAAGTATCAATATCACATGCAATGAGACAAAAAGATCTAATAATAGCTCAACTAATAAAACAATAAAAGAACTCCTAATTTTAGCTTAAGTGCATGATAATATTTTAGCCTAATAATTAGTTAAAGATTAATTAATTATTAGCTAATGCACAATTAATCTAATATTACCAACATAATTGTTTAAACTAGGTCATAGGATGATTAGAATAGTAAGCATGCATTTTTTATAATTTTGATGGCCTCCAATACCTTTAGCTTGAATATATATGACTATTAATGACACACTCATTTTAACATGCTTTTTTAAGACAATAATAAATAAGGATTAACTTGTACTAACTATTGAACACTCAGAATATTGAGAGAGGTGGTGAATCAATATTCTTATTAATTTAAACATCCATTCAATGCATCACATTGAACTTGTGGTAATGGAAAGGAACATAGACAACATGCATCACACCAAAGAACACAAGAACACCAGATTTATGTGGAAAACCCAAGAAGGGAAAAACCGCAGTTAGGATTAGCTCACAATATAGATATTATGACCAGTTATAGAGTTTGATACAATTGTTGGACTCGGTGTCCAAAAGAAGAAAGGCTCATTGTCGGTGGCTCACTGCCCAAAATAGAAAGAGACAAAGAAAAGGGTGACTCACTACCAATTTTGAATTGTTAATATTGCATCTGACTTATGTTGAAGATATAGTTCCACTGAAGCTCAGAGTACTAACTTAACACACTTCATTCTTCTCATTAAACTCAATTCACACTTCTCTGCTATGAAACTCACACACACTTAATTATTTTTCATTTACATACATCATCACACAAGGAATCAACCTTGTATTATACCACAACCAACCAAAACATCAATTAGGTCGGCCCAAAACATGTATTGTGCAATACATCATCCTATCGGCTCAACACTCCATCATACACACCTCATAGCATAAAGAAAAACTTGTAACACATCAAAATAGGTTGGTAGGGACCTATAATAGCTCCCATAAGCCCGATCAAAACTTCATAACTTTGCACGACCACAAACCCTTAGGTCGACCCTATTAGAGAAGCGACAAAGAGATAACCAACTGTTCATCCATATCTCAACACACGAACCTCCAAAGAATGTGCCACTTGGACCCAACATACTTTAGACACCTGTAAACACTCCCATAGAACCACATAACCAAATATTCTTTTGTGGTGGAAGACAGAGCATTCCAATCATGTACTCTATACTAGTAGCAATGTCACTTGCAAAACCGAGACTTTGTCAAGTCTATCTTCGACACCAAAGGACATAAAGACATGAAACTTTGGATTTGGATTCCTCTGATATACTCCAAAATTACCTTAGAACTACATAACAAGATTCTTCAAGGTAGAGCAATGTAGACCTCAAAACTGGTTCACTATACATTAAAAACTATACTTGGGGACTTAAGCAGATGACCAACACATCTTTTTTGATTTGAATCAAAACTCTTACACCTATATAATGGATTTCCATCACCACAATCACTCATTCTCATCAACTATTTGTACATCAATGTTGACATCAATCACAACACCGTATATGCTCATGCTCATGTTGCCAACAATCTAATCATGGACAAGAAAACTTCCAACACTAACCATTGATGATTATGATGTGATGTCATACATAAACAATATTGGTCAATGTTGAACACATTAGAATAATGAGAGGGGTGTGAATCAGTATCTATCAAATCTCAAACCCTCCAAAACAAATAGATACTTTAAACTCTACTGCATGAGCAAGAACATGAAATATGAAATCAAGGTACAACACAACACCAAATATACATGGAAAATCCCACATGATAATGTGATATAAGAGGCATTCGCTGCACACGGGTCTCTTTATTCTCAAGAGATCACTAGGGAACGAACTACCCTTATACACCTCAAACTAAACAAATCAATGAAATTGTAAAGAGAAGTGAGAAAGTAATCTTAGGCCCCGAAAGAGCAAGACTTCAAGATTTATGTCTCGGGCTGAGGTGCTCTTGGTCAAAAGACGTCAGCGCAATTTCAGGATGCCAGTGCAGCGCACTGTCATCTACAAGACGTGCTGGCATCCTAAGTCACGAAGAACTCAAGAGCTCAAACGAATGAAACTAAATCTTACTTCTTGACTCGGGTCAAGAGGCGTGAAGGACCAAATAATCGATGAAAGGCTAGGAACTAAAGGGAAATGCAAGAGAAATTGAAACAAGATCACCTTCGTGCGTCTGAATCTCTATTTTCTCTTTGTAACCTGCACACAAAATATCAAGGGGAAAAGCTTGGGGCTATATAGGGACCTGCCTCAGTCAGACCCTCGTTTTAGTGTTCCCACCTCCACGGATGACCAAGTTTGGAAAAGAGTGTAAAGGAAGTAAAAAAAGTGTGTGGTGAAAAAAAAACCCACTTCGAAGTAGAGCTTGCACCACAAATTCATAAATGAACTAGTAAGAAAGAGTGACAGGGAGAGAAAGTGTTACCCATGGGTCAAGACCCTCTTTCGGAGCACATGGGTGCACCGCGATGTGCTTGCTTGAGAGCTGGTAGCTACTAGAGGGACCTCAGTCTGGCATGGCTTCACCAAAAAAATTGCTACTATTCAAGGATAGAGCTTACCCAAGACTAGAGCAAGTGGTGACAATGTTCAAATTGATGGCTTCCAACCCCAAAATGAGGGCCAAAAAGGAGTTTTTATGCATGCTAGGATGACATAGAGCCATTTTACTCAAGACCTAACTGCCAGGACATGTTTCGCAAGGGTCAGGGTTCTAGATTCGTCGTTTTAGACTAAGATAACTACCAGGATGCTAGCACATCGCACAGACGTCTGCGCATCATGCAAACGTCCAAGGCCTACATTTTCAGGAAACGCCCTGTCAAGCTTCTGTTGTTTCGCCATGTGTCCATATGGAGTCAGAATCGCAAATCTCTAACTTATGGGATTTTGTCATTAACGCTTATAAGGTGTCATAAATGCTAGGCAAGATGCAAAAATATGTAATTGCCCTAGGTGCAATTCTACGATATTATATTTTCCCCCACTTTAGTGGGCTCGATTTTGGAAAAAATCAGCCTCACTAAAGTAGATAAGAAAAGTTTCACCCAAATTCTAAATTTCACATAAATGTGTGCCAAAAAGAGGGACCGCAGAGGTTATTGAGTCAAGCTAACTAGTACCAAGGATGCCCCCAGCTCCTGACCTCAACAATCAATAACACAACAATTGTGAAGAACTATTCAAAATTGTGTCCTGCAAAACTAAAATTTTGAGTCAGTTTCAAAAAATTGGATGAAACTACCACGGAGAGAGGAATGATCAAGAAAAAGTGGTTGATTCGGAGGAAAAATATGATCAAAAGTTGACTATATGCCCCCTCCTAAATTTTCCCCCAACATGGTGGGTTAAGGTCAGGAGAAACCGAGGGCCATGAGCTCTAGGAAAAATGGGCCTTGAGGGGCCTATATATACCTAGGTGGGCCCCTAGAAGGGTCATTTTCACTATTCACCGCAAGCAAATTGTTGACTTTTGTGAGAGAAAAGTCAGCAAAATGCTGAGCAAGAGAGAGTACGAGGCATCGAGGCTAGAGCAATTACATGAGGACATCGCTGCATGTCACGAGGTTGACCAAGTAGCCTTCTTAGTCTTGATCGTCGTGCATTTTAGTTCATTTTTTGGGGTTTTTTCATGCATCAAGGTGCGTAGGCGTTCGAAATGTGCGCCTGCATCCTCTTTCTGCACTATCATCTAGGACACACGCTAGGGTCCCGGATCCATGCTGGCATCCTTCGGGCGACCATGGTGGTCTGGGATGCAGGCGCATCACGCAGACATCTACGTGGTGCGTAGGTGTCCTTTTATATGTTTGCTTAGCATGATCATGTTTCTGACTTAGAGCTTTTGTACCTTTTGTAAGAGTCTCCAGAGATGCGAGAGCATCCCAGGGGTGAGCATTCTGACTCATCCGTGAGCAGAGGGATCGTCTATCACATGATGAGATCACACACTTAGAGCGGGTCGATCTTTGGCACGTATTCACTATGCCAGAGATGTGATACCATGATGGGATGCTCACCGCTCTAATGGAGCAGTGGGATCCTACTATGTCATCTTTCCATCTGCCATGTGAAGAGATGACCATCACCCTTGACGATTTCTATCGAATCCTCGGGCTCTCCATCCGTGAATGATGGGTGGCCCTAGATGACACCCAATCGACGTGGGAGTGCAACGAGGGTGTCCAGTACTGCATAGGGCAGACTAACGACGATGATGGCACTGGTCATATCTACACTCAATGGTATGACCAGGTGAGGACTACAGCATCGTTGCTACACCGAGTGATGGTAGTGGCAGTCACTTTCCACATCACCATAGACGAATGAGGCTCACATCTGCATGGGGACCTCATCCCAATTATCAGAGAGATGGTTGAGCATAGGACTATTTTTTCCTGGGGGCTTAGCATGCTAGCGCACCTCTACCAGGAGCTTGGACGGTATGTTCATTATGAGTACCGTAGTCTTATTGCATGCACACTTTCGCAAGTGTGGGCATTCATCCACATCATGTGCACCTAGCCAGTCGGTTTTCCCCAGTCGATGACCGTATCAAATCTTGATGGTCCACTGGTATGACATGACAGGCCAGTGGCATTTCAAAGACACGATTTTGGAGGCTACAATTCGACACTATCATTGCGGGAGGGGTTCGTTGGAGACCCTATTGCTATTTTAGGTGGGTCGATGACAGCAAGTTCCTTAGGAACCTATAGCAGGACCATTTTTTAGTGGGTCACCGCGAGTATATTATTGTTCCTTACTACTGGAGTTGGGTAATATGGTATCGTGGTTGTGTACAGACTATACCGCTCGGCGTGCCCACATACACCTAGGCACACCACAATGTAGTGAGGGTAGGTGATCGCCCTCACCCTTCGATTACATACATCATCTTTTTGGATGATGATGAGCTCGATCATGATCTACTGGCCATGGCGATAGTGGATAATGTCAGGGTGGCAACAAACTACATGCGGTGGTGGGAGAGGCATCATCCTGCTCTAGTTTTCAACGAGGGTGCTCTAAGAGGGGACCCTGGCCCATAGGAGGACGAGCCCCGCCAGCCTCCATAGGATAGGAGGAGAGGCCACCAATAGAGCGACGTAGAGGAGGAGGAGGAGGATCCAACGCAGGAGGAGGAGGCAGTGCCTATGAGGCTGTGACGACAGAGGAGATTAGCTCCCCCCTAGCTACCCCTGTTTCATCAACGCCACCAGTCTCCACCATCCCAATAGCAACAACATTAGCATTGCCTAGGTTGACCACTGATACTAGTAGTGCAGACCCCAGCATCAATCCACACCTTGATCCCACATGGTAGCCATGGGATCCAGGTATACATAGTGCATTATTGTTATTTTCATTATTTCCATATTTTTGTTTATACTTTATATACATATACATGCCATGTGATACTAATCCCTGTCTCTCTCTTTGTGATTGCAGAGGATGCACAAGGATGGATTGGGCTTATAACTCAGTGTATTTTATAGTGGCACCTGTTGTGCCAATCCAAGGGACAGTCCTAGAGGCTTATTGACATGTTTCAATGGGGAGGAATGTCCCCACTTTAGAGTCGATAGCAAGTCTGCAGACTGCATACGAGGAGCGGGGTGTAGAGATGGTGCAACTAATTGTGAAGTTGACAACCACCAAGGGACAACGAGATCAGTTGTCAAGGGAGCTATGAACGGTGCTCACCAAGCGAGATGTGGCAGTGAGGAGAGTTGATGTCGTCAAGGCGACACATGACGCTCTTTAGAGCCACATCGATGAGCTTGACACGCAACCAACAACTATGATCCTGGTAGATGTTTAACGGTTGCAAGAGGAGCTCATCCAGGCAAAGATGGACATTTGTCTGCTGTAGGGGAGCTCAAAGGGATATGGGTGGTTCTATCTACATCACGTTCACACCGGTCCCGGTCGCAGACCACCATGCAACCACCTCCCAGAGCGCTAGAGCGGCCGACAGAGCCAGAGGGCTCGGGGAGCCATGTACCACGGGGATAGGACCCCCTTTCTTGTATATCATTTTTGTAGCCTGATGTAGATATACATACATACTTGTAGATCTCTTGTACAGACACATAGTCAGCAACCACTCATTTTTTTATAGCAGTGGCTCGATACATGTATATGACATTTGATTCATACATTGGACATATACATATATATATGCATTGGTTTCAGTATCATGGTTTTGCTTGTGTGTATGTTTTCCATTTCATGTATGCTTATGCTATGGATCTTATATGGATGTATGCTCTCATTAGATGCTAATCATGATTTAATTAAACATGTTTGTTTACATTTTAATTGAATGCTATGATGATCTAATTACTTTAAAAAGATGTAATGTGATGAATGGATATTTAGCATAGTCAGACACACATATGCATGTTTTTTACTACACGCACACACATATGGTCATGCCATAAACAAAAAATTTTGTGATGTGAAAATGAGTAAATGTTAATATATGCAGTATTACTACCCTTTAGGGAGAACACCACATACATGGCACATTAAAACACTATGAATAGTATTGACAAAGATGCATCGCATTAACCAGCTCTTTTAAAGGTGTTCCATCCATAGATGATAATCCATAGGTACCCGAACCATATGCAGAAACCACGATGTAAGGACCTAACCAGTTAGGACTAAATTTTCCTTTTTGATTAGGTGGCACGTTTACATTCTGCTAATTTTTGTATAGAACCAGGTCTTCTAGCTTGAAGGTTTTAGGAAGCACACCCTGATTATATTGTCTTGATAGCGACCACTGATAAGCTTTAAGATGATTGAGGGCTTGTAAATGACACTCGTCGAGCATCTCTAGCTAATTCAAATGGTTAACCCAATGGGTTTCATCTTCAATCAACCCTCTCAGGGAAACCCACAAAGATGGAATTTCCAACTCCAACAACATGATAGCTTTTGTGCCATACACAAGCTTATAAGGCGTTGTTCCCCTCGCCGTGTGAAAACTCGTGCGATAAGCCCACAAAGCATATGTCAACTAAATATGCCAATCTTTTTCGTGTTTATTAACTATTTTACGAAGAATGAGTTTAGGTGTTTTATTAGAAGCTTCTGCTTGGATATTGGATTATGAATAATACGGTGTAGAAAACCTATGTTGAATACGAAATTTCTCCAAGAACTGCTTTACTTCCTTGTTTTTAAATGGTGTACCATTATTAGAAACAAGCGTAGCAGGCAGCCAAAAATGAGAAATGATGTTGTTCAAGAGGAAGCTACAAATAGTTTCAGCATTCGTAGATTGGAGCGGAATAGCTTCAACCCACTTTGTGAAATAATCTGTAGTTATAATGATAAAGGTATGTCCGTTGGAAGAAGGAGGTGATATTTTTCCAATAATATCCAACTCCCATTTTGTGAAAGGCCGAGGAGAAGTTTGATTTTACAACTCCTGAGCAGGAGCATGGATAAGGCGACTATGTTGTTGATATTGAAGGCACTTCTTGACATAACCGAAGGAATCTTGTTCCATCATCTGCCAATAGTATCCCATGTGTATCAGCTTCCTCACCAGGGATCTACCATCGAAGTGTCCACCTCCAAAGCTTGCATGGGCTTCTTTAAGGGCAAGGGGTATTTCCACTTTAGTGATGCATCTTAACAACAAGTCGTTATAGCCTTTTCGATAAAGAATGTATGATAAGACAACGTAATGCGCCGAAAGCTTTCGTATACAAGTACGATCGCTTTTTGTCGCGTCACCAAGAAAGTTTCTAGTCTTTAAGTAGTTGTAGATACTAGAGAACCACTCTCCCGAATCAACATGAAAGCAAACCAGAGACTCGGGCTCGAGTTGATCGGGAACCGTTGGGGTTCGCGCGACCTAAACCACGAAGTGATATTCCTTTGTATCATGTTCTAAAGGTACCAAGGAAGCAGTGATTTCCATGGCATCCACATGTCTATTTTCTCTTCTAGGGATATTGTTTATCGTGAAAGAGGAAAGTTGATTGAGCAGAGACAAAGCGAGGTCTTCATACCAGAACAACTTACTTTGTTTAGCTTGATAGGTTCCCGTGATCTAATTCACAATAAGTTTAGAGTCGCCTAGTATACGAAGATGTTTAATCTTTAATGCAATCGTGGCACGTAAGCCGATGATAAGAGCTTCGTACTCCATGATATTATTAATGCAAGGAAAATCTAATCGAAAGGATAGGGGGACCGGTTTTCCTTCAGGGGATATCAGGACCACACCCGCTCCAGAACCAGTCTGACACCTCGACCCATTGAAGTACATCTTCCATTGGAGGTCATAGTTGATTGTGCAGATATTCTCATTAGGGAATAGACCCAACCCAGGAAAGGAGCGAGGTGAAGGAGCGCCTGCCAATTGATTAGAAACCGCTTGTCCCTTTATCGATTTCAGAGTGATAAACATTATATCAAACTCAGAAAGAAACATAACCCACTTCGCTAATATTCTCGCAAGTTCAGTGCTAGAGAACAAATGTTTCAAAAGATCTATTTTTTCTATGATGTGATTTTTAGCATGGAGGAGATAGTGCCTCAACTTCTGTGTAGCGAATACAAGAGCAAGGCATTGCTTCTCCATGGACAAATAACATGTTTCATAATTGATGAGGATGCGGCTAATGTAGTAGACCGCTCTCTCTCTTCCTGTGTCATCGTACTGAGCTAGCAGGGTTCGCAAGCGTACGGTGACGTAGCAAGGTAAAGCAAAAAAGGTTTATCTTGCATAGCCAACATCAATACATGGGGGTTGGTCAAATAGGTTTTGATGGATTCAAAAGCTCTCTGGCATTCTTCATCTCATATGAAGCGAACATCCTTTTTCAGTAAACAAGTGAAAGGAAGGATACGGTCAGCCAACTGAGATATGAATTTGCGACTTTCCTGAATCTTCCCTTGTAAACTTTGCAACTTAGTGATGTTCCTCAGTGGAGGCATGTTAACAATAGCATCAATCTTATTTGTGTCGACTTCAATTCCACGGTAAGAGACTATAAACCCAAGAAGCTTGCTAGTGTCTATGCTGAAGACACACTTATGGGGATTGAATCTCATCTTGTAAAATCGAAGCCTTTCGAAGATAAGACAAAGATTCTTCACATGGTCTTGACAATTTACGGATTTTTCCAAGATGTCATCAACATAATCTTCTAAGATTTTATGAATGAAATCATGAAATATCAAGGTCATTGCTTGTTGGTAAGTCGCTCCTGCATTCTTTAAACCAAAGGGCATGACCACATAACAAAAATTCCCCCAAGGGATAGTGAAGGTTGTCTTGTATTGATTGTCTGGGTTAATATGGATCTAATTATAATTTGAGAAGCCATTCATAAAAGATAACGACACATGGCCTGCGGTCAAGTCCACAATCATATCTATATTAGGTAAAGAAAAATCATCCTTAAGAGAAGCCTTGTTATGGTCTCAAAATTCAATGCATATGAGAATACGGTTGTCAGGTTTACTAACAACAACTATATTCAAAATCCAAGGATAGTAGTCAATGGGATGGATAAAGCCTGCTTTCAAGAGTTTCTTTATCTTAGTCTTGACCAATAAAGCTACCCTAGGGTTGATCTTTCAAATATTTATGCTTAACAGGCTTGGCGTCAGAACATAGAACGATATTATGGACCACTATGGATTCATCAATACTGGGCATGTCCTCATATGTCCAAGCGAAGATATCAAGGTAAGCACGTAAGAGGGCAGAATGTTCATTTGCTTCCTCAAAAGAGAGGAACTTCCTAACTTTGATCACCTTTTTCAAATATTTAGTATCCATGGGGACTTCGACAGTATCTCCTTTAAGGAGAGAGTTGCGGTCCTTGGGATGAGATATCATAACATCATCGCTGGCGTTAGATGGAGGGTCTTCTTCATCAATACTCAGAACGGATTCTCCGAAGTATGCTTGTTTATGTAAGCAATATGAGAATCATTTCTTGTGATGGTAAGGAGGCAACGGACAGTAAGCACCTAGAAACTCCCCTAATGCTTCATCTAAAGAGAATACATCTACAGGAACTTTCTTGGCTTGTCCCCTTTCTTCTATCAACTATGGATGGACCAAGCTTAACAGTTCAGCCAAAATCATAATAACATTCCACTAAGGTTTTTTTTTAGACTGTTCAACAGGGCATCCCAAACCTAGATAGCGTTGTCGTTGCTTAAACTAAATAGGGACCTATATTTCTTGCTCAATATGTCCTTGGCCTTTCTGCCCATAGCCATACCGAGAAGCAAGTTCTTAACCAAACCCATAGTGAGCTTGTAGATTTTCGGGAGGGGGCGGCTCTACGTAGAGCGTCTCGTTCTACCAATGGATGTTGAAAGCTTCTATGGGAGTGGTCCCACTTCCCTTACTCGGTTCACAAACATTAACCCCTTTTACAGGAGTGGAGTCACTTTCCAGGGGAGGAGCGGTCTCCTGGATAGGATTACACTTCTCTTCCTCAACGGGAAGGTCACTCATCCTCATGTTAGCAGGATCCGGAAATTCTATACCAGAGGGGTCCAACTTATACTCCACTATGAAGAATTCAGAGAAGTTCAAGGAACCCCAGTCATCACCTAAGAGAGCATTCGATTCAGGGGATGAAGGAGAGGATGGGGGAGATTTACAATCTTTCACTTTAGGCGGTTTGTCTCGATTGATACTCGCTTGAGGGATAGCTTCCACAGATGGTATCAATGAGGAACATGCCATAGTGTCAGCAGTTAAGGAAGGAATGCAATTCTTGAGAGTGGATGCGGTCGAATTACGACTAGCAGCGGCCAGTAAGCAAAGGCGCATAGCCTTTGGATTTACTTTAACCGTAACCACCCGATTGTTAGCAACAAACTTTAAGGAACAATGTAGGGTAGAGGTTACTACACCCATATCGTGAATCCAAGGTCTTCCTAAAAGAAGATTGTATGGTAACGAGCCAGGCATTACGTAGACCAGCGTAGGCAAGGTGACGGGGCCCAACTACAAAGGTAGCATTATCGTACCTAGAGCTTGGTTTCTAGCATTATCAAACCCACAAATATACAAGGAGGAAGTTGCTAAAGAGGATGAATCAACTTTAATTTTAGGCAGTAGATCTATACCGCAAACATTGAGAGTTGAGCCGGTGTCAACGAGGGTACATCTGTTGTTAACATTTACTATAATCATCAAAGGCTTTGCTTGTTTTTGCACATCCGAAGGTGGGAGTTTCTTGTGGGTGGAACGTAATATTCGGTTAATCCACTCGAATAGGTTCCATCAACGCATCAACATCTGTGGTCTTAGCAAAGGTAGGAAAGAGAATATTTTGTAAGGCTTCCTACAACATCTCTTGATAAACCAGAGTAGTCTGAAGCAAATCCCAAAGCGAGATCTTAGTCAAAGTAACACGAAGTTTCTTGACAAGATTGTAATCACCTGGTGCTTTCATCGTAGGCGTAGGAGTCAGAGTAAGGTCGAGTTGAGATGGTGGTAAAGAAGTAGGAGTTCAATCTGGTTACAATGTAGGAACAACAACTTTTTGTTCTAAGTTTTGTTGATTTCTCCTTGTAGGGTACATATGTCCGACAACATTATAAGAAGTAGAGTCAGTAGCTTTCATGAATCTCGAATATAAGTCTGATGGATTGCTAGGACCTGAAATCCCATAGACGAAATAGTCCTTTCTAGGGAATGGCTCAACTAGGGTCACATAAATGACGGGTTTCTTGGGGCTTAGAGGAGCCACATAAACTACTACCACATTTATCGACTCCTTAGCTGGAAAGGAAGGAGTTTGTTTTGGAGATTTATAGATAGGGGAGAGTGCTTCTAAGCAATCATCTAGAGCATCTTCTAACATATCAAAATCTTGTTCAAAAAAACACTCATTATAACTAGACAACATTATGAAAACGGATCCGACAGTTCATGTCGGGTTCACCAAAATGTGATATAAGAGGGATTCGCTACACACAGGTCTCTTTATTCTCAAGAGATCACCAGGGAATGAACTACCCTTATACACCTCAAACTGAACGAATCGATGAAATTGTAAAGAGAAGTGAGAAATTAATCTCAGGCCCTAAAAGAGCAAGACTTCAAGATTTTTGTCTCGGGCTAAGGAGCTCTCGGCCAAAAGACGTCAGCGCAGTTTTAGGACGCCAACACAGCGCACTGTCATCCACAAGATGCACTGGAATCTTGAGCCATAAAGAACCCAAGAGCTTAGACAAATGAAACTGAATCTTACTTCTTGACTCGAGTCAAGAGGCGTGAAGGACCAAATAATCAATGAAAGGCTAGGAACTAAACAGAAATGCAAGAGAACTTCAAACAAGATCACCTTCGTGCATCCAAATCTTTATTCCAAGTTTCCTTTCGTAACTTGCACACAAAAGATCAAGGGGAAAAGGTCGGGGCTGTATAGGGGCCTACCTCAATCAAACCCTTGTTTTGGTGTTTCCACCTCCACGGACAGCTGATGTATGTGCTCCTCGGCTTGCTTGCACTACAACTAAGAGACCTTGCTTGTCTCTTCTAGGAACCTAGTCTCCTCTAGGTCCTGATTGGCTTAGATGATTAACTAAGGCCAATCTTAACTCTGTTCTAAGAGTTCTATCTCTTGTGCTTCACCTCGGAGGACTAACACCATTTGTCAAACTCAATTCTTCTTCCTCACTTAGAAGGTTCTAAGTGCTATCTTCTTACCAACATCACTCTTCATTGCAGGGGCATCTATCCTTGTGAGAACCTTCATAACTTTTCCAATTTGATTCATTGGAGAAGGTTCCCCCATCCTCTTCTTACCGGATTCAAGAGTTCACCATTGGAAGACCATTCAAACAGGCCTAATCCTTGTAGTCTTTACCAGTCCCTTTTTGCTATTTCTTGCAAACTTTTCCCAAAGAACTTACAAAACTAGAAAAATATTCAAGTACCCTTTTGGGAATTTTAAATGGTTCAATGGTTCTTTTGGCCTGACAATGCTCGTACACAAGCTTCCTATAACCTAGGTTAAGTAGGGTTTGTAAGGCCTAATTCCTAGGAATTCACTAGTTTTCTTACTCAAACCTTACTCCAATGGATTAATGGAATCTCCATTCTCCTATCTTACTAAGACCTCCTCCTATCCCACCTAGAACCGTATTGATCCCGTACTATGCTTCACTCCCCTGCAAGAAACCCTCAATGTTTCTCTTCTAGATCTCTAACCGGGCTCTACCTGCTCGCCTAGAGATTAGTGATTAAGAGAAGCTTCTCCCTTTTTGTCATGTTTCCTAACTCTAACCCTATGTACACTAATGACTCCCCTAACATTCCCACCTATCCTTAGGTGCTTCCCATGGCTAGAATTCATGGAGGAGCCATGAAAGCACCGACTGGTCAGGTCAGGACCAGCAAGAGCTCTAAATCAAAACAACTCAGCTAACACTAATGCCTACTCTAAACTAACTTTTTTATCAAATGAAAAAGGCTTATAACTATTCTATCAACACAATATTAACACTAAATCAATGCATACAATCCATACACTATCATTGTCACTCAATTTTACTCGGTACTAACAAAAACACAGAATTTGCATAACTCTCTTTTTCATTCACCAAAAACTTGATTACAAAAACTACTAACTCCTCTCTACTGATGAGATTCGATTCTTGGGTCATATTAGATGCCCACTCCATGATTCTAGGCTAGTTGGTCGATCTCCACCTACAAATCTGCTCAAAGGAATCCAAAAGGAACCGAGTTGCATGTAACAAACTGTGGTAACTTCCTTGCCACATTTAGCATATTCCTTCATGCCTTGATCCTATTTCTTAGGACCACCTTTCCCTCAAGATCACAAGGAACCAACACATTAAATGGCCTTAAGGCATCTTTACAATCACTTTAAGTGTTTAGAACAGCTTAAAGACTCTAATCTCCCCCTAGACAACTAACATTAAGAAAGCATAAACTACTAACAATGACTAGCAATTGTGACCTTAGTCCTAATGACTAACTCACCTAGTCCAAAAAAAAACAAGACCATCTAAGGTCTAAAGCAAACATACTCAACCTCTCTGACTTGGCTAAGGTCAGATACAAGCCGAAATAATAAAACATGGAGGTTAGCCTATGTGCTCCTGCACCATCCTCCCCAAAACAGAAAGTTCAATCCACCCTTGGATTGAGTAAGTTGAGATCAATGCCCAACTTCTTAAATTATGATTCTTTGATCCACACTACATCAGCATCAGATTGACCATGCCTCTTGATCAGATGTTCCTTGTACTCTTTGGTTCTAGTCTTCTTGTAGACTCGGGTATCCAATATACTGTCAACTTGTTGGACTGTTTCAAAAGGTAGTCTAAGTTCTTCCACATCATGGATGACTTCATTGAGACTTTGATCCATGTTTGGTGGTGGTCCTTTGTAATGAACCAAGTCTGCAATGTTGAAAACAGGTGACAGTCCACTATCTTCTGGTAGCTCCACTCTAAATGCATTGTTCCCATACTTAGCTAAGATAGGGCAGGGACCTATCCTTTTCATCTGCAACTTGTGAGGGACTCCCTTTTGAAGTCTTGACTTGTTAAGATGGACCATAACCATGTCACCCACATTGAATTGTATTGTCCTCTTATGCTCATCCACCTTGGTTTTATGTTTTAGGGTGTTCTCTGTCAAGGTCTTCCTCACTGTATCATGTATCTCTTGCATAGCATAAGAAAATTCATCAACATATACACTTCCTTTCACTCCATCCTTCAAGTCTCTCAACTCATACACTCCTCTAGGATGTAGGCCATACATAATTTCAAAGGGACTCTTCCCTGTGGATCTGTTTATAGTATCATTGTAGGCATATTTAGCTTGCCCAATCAACTAATCCCATTGTTGACCATACTCCTTTGTCAAACACCTTAATAGATTTCCAAGGCTCCTATTAACAACCTCAGTCTGACCATCAGTTTGGGGATGGTAGGCTGATCCAAAGGACAAATTGGTCCTAACCTTTGCCAAAGAGTCTTCCAAAAGTGACTCATAAATTTAGTGTCTCTGTCTGATACAATGCTGATAGGTAACCTATGGATTCTTACTATCTCCTTGAAGAAAAGAGAGGCTATTTGGCTGGCATCATTGGTTGTCTTACATGGCACAAAGTGAGCCATCTTGTTGAACCTGTCCACAACTACATAAACACTATCCATACCTTGCCTTGTCTTGGGTAACCCAACTACAAAATCCATACTCAAACATTCCCATGGCCTAGTAGGAATAGGTAGTGGTTGATAAAGGCCTACATTAGAAGAAGAGCCCTTGGCCTTTTGACATACTACACAACTTTCCACATACCTCCTAACATCAAGATTCATCTTAGGCCAAAAATAGAACCTTTGAACAAGTTCTTGAGTCTTAGTGATCCCAAAGTGACCACTCAAAGCACCATTATGATTTTCTTGTATCAAGTTCTCTCTAATGGAACCTCTAGGAACACATAATTGATTTCCTTTAAACAATAGACCACTTTGCAAAGTATACTCAGCATATTTACTATGAAAATGGTTCTTGTATTCGACACATACCTTATAAATGTCTGCAAAATCTTCATCATCTGCATATAGATCCTTGAAGTGATCTATTCCCATGCTCTTCAACTGTATTTCCTGAATTGTGAGAGCTCTCCTTGACAATGCATTTGCTAGTTTGTTGAGAACACCTTTCTTGTGCTTGATATTGAAGGTGTAAGCTTGTAGATACTCAACCCACTTCATGTGTTTGTGGCTCAAGTTTTCTTGTGAATTCAGGAAACTAAATGCTTGATTGTCTGAATATACAATGAATTCTTTGGGAAGCAAGTAGTGCCTCCACTTCCTTATAGCTTGAACCAATGCATACAACTCAAGATCATAAGAAGAGTACTTCTTTTTGGCTTCACTCAACGTTTCAGAATGAAAAGCCACCAGTCTGCCCTCTTGGCTTAGAACAGCTCCAATTGCCACATTACTAGCATCACACTCAATAGTGAAAAGCTTCTCAAAACTTGGCAACACCAAAATAGGTTGGGTAGATATCCTTTCCTTCAGCAACTCAAAGCTCTTGTTAGCATGCTCATTCCATACAAATTTGGTCTTCATGCCTCCCTTAATAGTATCCAACATAGGAGCAAAAATTGCACTAAAATGCCTTATGAATTTCCTATAATATTGTGCAAGACCATGAAAACTTCTTACATCAGTTGTTGTCCTTGGAGTAGGCCAATTCGTAATAGCCTCCACTTTGCTTTCATCCATTTTCAGATTTCCCTGAGATAGCACAAACCCAAGGTACACCAGCTCTGTCTTGATGAACTCACATTTATCCAAGTTGATCATCGGCTCCTCTTCCTGTAGCTTCTTGAAAACTAGCTCTAGGTTTTTGAGATCTTCTCTTGTTTTGCTATAGATCAGTATATCATCAAGATATACCACTACAAATTTTCCAATGTAGTCTTTGAGGACTTCATTCATGAGCCTCATGAATGTGGAGGGGGCATTAGATAATCCAAATGGCATGAAAAGCCACTCACAGAGACCCTCATTAGTTTTGAAGGTTGTTTTCCACTCATCTCCCTCATGTATTCTTATTTGGTGATAGCCACTCTTCAAGTCTATCTTGCTATAGTACTTAGCTCCACCTAGACAATCCATTAGGTCTTCAATCCTAGGGATAGGGAACCTATACCTTATGGTAATCCTATTTATGGCCCTTGAATCAGTACAAAGCCTCCAATCTCCTCCTTTCTTAGGTGCTAGGACAGTGGGTATGACACATGGACTAATACTCTTTTTAATGAGACCTTGGTTTAGAAGTTCTTGTATTTGCCTAGCAATTTCCTTATTTTGTTGAGGGGTCATTTTGTAAGCTGCCTTATTGGGAAGGGTAGCTCCTGGGATAAGGTCTATCCTATGACTTATGGCTCTTTTAGGGGGTAAGGTTGCTGGTTGTCCATCACTCACTACACCTTGGTAAGTCTGCAGCATGTCTTGAATCTCCCTTGGTAACTCTGTCTTCTTGGTCACCTTGCCTTCATCTCCCTCTCTTGGTCTTAACACCAATGCATAACCAATTCCTTCTCCTTCTTCCAAAGCTTCTAAGAACTCCTTTTCACTCACCACAAGAACATTTGAACTTGATGTCTTCACCTCAGCATCTTCTAACAGTGACTGAATTTTGAAAGTCACATTGTCCTTCTTGAAAGAATAGGAATTCTTTCCTCCATCATGTATGGCTTGACGGTCAAATTGCCATGGTCTACCTAGGAGCAAGTGACAAGCATCCATAGGTAGCACATCACACAAGACTTTGTCTTTATACCTCCCAATAGAGAACTCTACCCATGCTTGTTCATTCACTAACACATGTTGGCCTTTATTGAGCCAAGTGACCTTGTAAGGATTGGTGTGGGGTATCCTTGTCAACTTTAGCTTGCTGACTGCTTCCTTTGACACAATATTGTCAGTAGAGCCCGAGTCAATGATGACTCTACATACCTTCCCCATCATCTTGCACTTTATCCTAAATAAAGACCTCCTTTGGCTTGGATCCTCCTTCACCGACTCCTTGATCAAAGTTCTCCTCATCATGAGGTTCTCACCTTCCTCAAAATTTAATGGAACCTTAGAATGTTTGTTAGCTGCATTAGATTCCTCATGAACTAGGTTAGTTCTCTTGTCACCGCCATGTGAAGAACCACCTTTCTCTGGACATCTATAGGCCGGGTGTCCCATTTGGTTGAAATGGTAACATTTCATGTTGGCAAAGTAGTTGCCTCTTCCTCCTTGTCCACCATTTCTTCCTCTAGAGTTAGAGTTATAACTCCTTCCTCTACCACCTCTACTTGAGCTTCCTTCTTGTTGCTCACTGGCTTTTATGTCTCCTTGAGTTTTTGTTTCAGAACTTCTTCCACCATAGCCACCTCTTTGTCCTCTACTATCTTTTCCTTTACCTCTACTTTTGGAGGTTTGCTCTTGCTTCCTTTTGCTTTTCTCTTCTATCTTCAAGGCCATTTGATAGCATTGGCGAATGGTTTTGAAGTTCACTAGACTCATGTCTTCTTGAATAGACCATTTGAGACAATTCAAATACCTTGAAAGCTTAATACTCTCATCTTCTACTACCCTTGATCTTAAACATAGCTTTTGAAACTCCTCGGTGTAGGCTTGGACATCTAGATCTTTTTGTCTTAGATTGTGTCTCCTTCTATGCAACTGAACTTCATAGTCATCAAGAAGGTAGGTCTGTTTCACTTTGTTTGTCATACCTTTCCAAGTAACTATAGGACCTTTTCTATCCTTCTCTCTTTCATTTTACACAAACTTCCACCAAGTAAGAGTTGAACCTCTTAGTCTAGACTTGGCCACCATAACTTTTTGTGCCTCTGAGATACCATCACACTCAAAATGGTTCTCAATGTTGTCTGTCCAATCCACAACTGAATCTGGATCCATTTGTCCACTAAATAGTGGCACACCTTCCAAAGCTTTGCCACTCAATGCTTTTAGTGCCTTTAAGAAAGGTTCTTCAGGAATCACAGGGTCAAGGGTTGGAGGTTCCTCCTCCAGCTCTATTTCCTTTTCCCTTGCTTCTTGTTCTTCCTTCTAATCGACTTTGTCTTTTACTCTGTCTGTTGTTTCTTGGACTTCATCCAAAAGTTGCTCCATTCGAGCCAACCTTTCTCTTAGGGACTTGTTGTCCTCTTCTTGTTCCTCTACCTTCTTGGCTAATTTAGCATTAGTCACCATGGTTTTTCCTCTCTCTGGTGTATTCTCTCCCACTGATTTAGTAGGCTGCAACATCCACCACAAGCCTGATCACTTCAAGCTCTGATACCAATATGATGTATGTGCTCTTCGGCTTGCTTGCACTGCAACTAAGAGACCTTGCTTGTCTATTCTAGGGACCTAGTCTCCTCTAGGTCCTGATTGGCTTAGATGATTAACTAAGGCCAATCTTAACTCTATTCTAAGAGTTCTATCTCTTGTGCTTCACCTCGGAGGACTAACACCATTTGTCAAACTCAATTCTTCTTCCTCACTTAGAAGGTTCTAAGTGCTATCTTCTTACCAACATCACTCTTCATTGCAGGGGTGTCTATCCTTGTGAGGACCTTCATAAATTTTCCAATTTGATTCATTTTAGAAGGTTCTTCCATCCTCTTCTTACCGGGTTCAAGAGTTCACCATTGGAAGACCATTCAAACAGGCCTAATCCTTGTAGTCTTTACCAGTCCCTTTTTGCTATTTCTTACAAATTTTTCCCAAAGAACTTACAAAACTAGAAACATATTCAAGTACCCTTTTGGGAATTTTAAATGGTTCAATGGTTCTTCTGGCCTGACAATGCCTGTACACAAGCTTCCTATAACCTAAGTTAAGTAGGGTTTGTAAGGCCTAATTCCTAGGAATTCACTAGTTTTCTTACTCAAACCTTACTCCAATGGATTAATGGAATCTCCATTCTCCTATCTTACTAAGACCTCCTCCTATCCCACCTGGAACCGTACTGATCCCGTACTATGCTTCACTCCCCTGCAAGAAACCCTCAATGTTTCTCTTCTAGATCTCTAACCGGGCTCTACCTGCTCGCCTAGAGATTAGTGATTAAGAGAAGCTTCTCCCTTTCTGTCATGTTTCCTAACTCTAACCCTATGTACAATAATGACTCCCCTAACATTCCCACCTATCCTTAGGTGCTTCCCATGGCTAGACTTCATGGGGGAGCCATGAAAGCACCGATTGGTCAGGTCAGGACCAGTAGGAGCTCTAAATCGAAACAACTCAGCTAACACTAATGCCTACTCTAAACTAACTTGTTTATAAAATGAAAAAGGCTTATAACTATTCTATCAACACAGTATTAACACTAAATCAATGCATACGATCCATACACTATCATTGTCACTCAATTTTACTCGGTACTAACAAAAACACGGAATTTGCAGAACTCTCTTTTTCATTCACCAAAAACTTGATTACAAAAACTACTAACTCCTCTCTACTGATGAGATTCGAGTCTTGGGTCATATTAGATGCCCACTCCATGATTCTAGGCTAGTTGGTCGATATCCACCTACAAATCTGCTCAAAGGAATCCAAAAGCAACCGAGTTGCATGTAACAAACTGTGGTAACTTCCTTGCCACATTTAGCATCTTCCTTCATGCCTTGATCCTATTTCTTAGGACCACCATTCCCTCAAGATCACGAGGAACCAACACATTAAATGGCCTTAAGGCATCTTTACAACCACTTTAAGTGTTTAGAACAACTTAAAGACTCTAATCTCCCCCTAGAGAACTAACATTAAGAAAGCATAAACTACTAACAATGACTAGCAATTGTGACCTTAGTCCTAATGACTAACTCACCTAGTCCAAAAAAAAACAAGACCATCTAAGGTCTAAAGCAAACATACTCAACCTCTCTGACTTGGCTAAGGTCAGATACAAGCCAAAATAACAAAACATGGAGGTTAGCCTAGGTGCTCCTGCACCAACAGCCAAGTTTGGATAAGACTATAAAGGAATTAAACAAAGTGTGTGGTGAAAACAAAACCCGCTTCAGAGTAGATCCCACACCACAAATTAATAAATGAACTGGTAAGAAAGAGTGATAGGGAGAGAGAGAGAGTGTTACCCACGGGTCAAGACCCTCTTCCGGAGCACATGGGTGCACCACGATGTGCTTGCTTGAAAGTTGGTAGCTGCTAGAGAGCTAGTAGCTGCTGGAGGGACCTCAGTCCAGCATGGCTTCACCAGCAAAAATGTTGTTATTCAAGGATAGAGCTTACCCAAGACTAGAGCGAGTGGTGACAATGTTCGAATTGATGGCTTCCAACCCCAAAATGAGTTCCAAAAAGGAGTTTTTATGCATGCTAGGATGACATAGAGCCGTTTTACTTGAGACCTAACTACCAGGACACATTTCGCAAGGGTCGGGGTTCTAGATTCTTCATTTCAGACTTAGAAAACTGTCAGGATGCTAGCGCACTGCGCAAACGTCCGGGCGCCGCATAGGCATCCAAGGTCTACATGTTTGTGAAACGCCCTATCAGGCTTCTATCGTTTTGCCATGTGTCCATATGGAGTCAGAATCATGAAATTCTGACTCATAGGATTTTTTCATTAATGCTTCTAAGGTGTCATAAATGCTAGGCAAGATGCAAAAATGTGAAATTGCCCCTAGGTGCAATTCTGCGACATTATAGATAAAAACCATGGAGATAAAAATTTCTAGGAGCTAAGTCTATCCTAATCCAACCTCATAACATAAATGGAACTTACAACTTTATTTTATCGCTACAACCCAGGGAAGCTAAAACTCCTTGATTATAGGTTTTAGGGTCACTCCCAAGGAAGATACAACTCCCTAATTACATAACTTTGTTTTGGGGCTACAACCCTAGGAGGATAAAACTCCTTGATCTTAGCATGAACTTAAGAATGATTAAAAAATGATAGTCCTTCCACTATCTGAAACTAACAATTAAGCTTAATCCTTTTGATGATTGTAATTCTACTTTGTCTCTTCTCTTTTGATGATTGCAACTATGCTTTGTCACTTCTTCAAATGTCTTCTCATCTACCTAATAGATCACAAATTTCAACAATCAAGAAGTTTTGCCTTTGGCTCACTACCTTTGGAGAACAATTAAGCACACTTTTTCACTTGTATTCTATCACATGGATATGATCAAATTGAAACTGGATAGGATCTACTGTAATTGTTCTTTCTCTTTCAGGCGCTTATGTAATTATCATTATTTTTCACATTTCATCACCTTGAATCAACTATGTTTACAATTTATACATGATATTACATTGATTACATTTCACATGTCAACCTACAACAAAGAATATTACATTTTCAAGTCGGCCAAAGATAAAACAAACAATATGAAATGTGTAGAGGGCAAGACCCAAAAGATTACATACAACACCAGGAAGAGGAACACGCTTTGTGGATCCATACACATGCTTATCCTAGTCCCAAATACTCTTCACAACTTTAATCTTCTAAGCTCATCATCTGCACACCTCAAAAATACAAATTAGGTCAGCCATAACCACAAAACATGTAATGTGTAGCATGTCAGACATAACACTATTGGAAGTACACAAGAATGATAAAACATTATTTGCAATTCTCACAGATGAGTCAACATGACCCTTATAACACCTTCAAACACTCCTTAGCCTCCTCCCAATCTTGAGCTTGTGGTGCACACCCTCAACATGCCTCGTTCAGTCAAGCAAGAGAAAAAGCCAACAAATCATCCATTCCATACCACAACTAGTACCAGAGAAACTAGTAAACACTCTGTAGAGAAACAAAAAGAATCACATGATATTCAAGAACACTCTCATTCAACCCTTTCACAACTTCATGTACAACAAGCTAGCACAAGCCAACATACATTTAAACCACCCACTAGACAACACAATCCTATACTCTATCACTTCAAAATTTATTTATGGAAGGAATATTGACATGAAACTTTGGATAGAACACTTTCACATCTCTATAAACTTAAATTATGGTCTGCACAACTATATATAAAAAAATGTAGAGAAATGTAGATCCAAACTTTACACCTTTGAAAATATCAACACAAGATCATCATAGTCTTCAAACTGTTACTCTCAAAACTACCTTTTTGGTTACACAAATGATCTGAAACTTGGACCACACATGCCTTGACACAACATAAAGTTGTTCTCTAAACCGTAGGGGAAAAACACCATCAATGGAGAAATCCAAATCCTTTCTCAGAGACTCTAGAAACCAAACAACCAGACTACAAACACACTTTTGATATCAATGACAACCAAAAAACACCAATCTCACCCTTTTTCATTGATGGAAAAACCATCCTCACACCTCTTTGGTGCATAATCTCTCCCCCTTTGACATCAAGGACAAATAGAAAATTGAATTTCTCACTCTCTTCAAACAACATTTAGGCTCCCCCTAATAGTAACAACCACTAATTGCTCCATGTGAGAGGTAGCTCCCATTAGTCCAAGAATAAAGATATGAGTTGAGTTACTCCCCTGGATAGATGCACCAACTATGCATCTAGCAAGGAGGGGAAAATACCCCTAAATTTTGTCTAATATATTCAAATGTATCCTTTGCAAGTGCCTTTGTGAAAATGTCTGCAACTTGATCCTTTGTAGGTACATACTCCAACTTTACTTCTTTATCTGCAACCTTATCTCTCAAAAAGTGATACCTGATTAATATGTGCTTGGTTCTAGAATGCATCACTAGATTCTTTGATATATTGATATCACATGTATGATCACATAGAATAGTAATAGGCTTATCATATTGTATCTTGATATCTTTCAGTGTTTTCTTCATCCACAACACTTTAGTACAAGATGTTGCAACAATATACCCTACTAGTATTGATAAATATATTGAATCTTGCTTCTTACTATGCCATGAAACCAACCTGCTTCCTAAAAAAAAGCACCACCATTAGTACTCCTATCATCAACACAACCAACCCAATCAACATTAGTTTATGAACTCAAATCAAATTCATTACCTTTTGGATACCATAATCCAAAATCCAAAGTGCTCTTCAAATATCTAAATATTATCTTGACAACCTTCACATGATTTTCTTTGGGATTATCTTGAAATCTTGCAACCAAATATACCGCATGCATAATATTAGGTCTTGAAGCAATTAAATACAATAGGCTTCCAATCATAGATCTATATAGAGTATGATTACCCAGGGGAGACTCATCATCTTTACTCAAGTGACAACCAGTTACCATAAGAGTACTCATTGGTTTGCAATCTTCCATACCAAACTTCTTCAACATCTCTTTGACACACATTGCTTGAGATATAAAAATACCATCATCTAGTTGACAAATTTGAAGATGAAGAAATAAGGACAACTCACCAATCATAGACATTTCAAATTCCTTCTACATTTCTTCAGCAAACTTATTGCATATTTCATTATTTCCACCAAATATTATATCATCAACATATTCAACTATCAAAATTCTTTCATCCTCAATCTTTAAGTAAATATTACTAACTGCAATACCTTTCTTGAATCCTTGCCGAAGCAAGTACTTGTCCAACCTTGCATACCAAGCTCTAGGAGCTTGTTTGAGACCATATAATTCCTTTTTGAGTTTGCACACCATGCTTGGGTCTTCTAATAACTATAATCCATTAGGTTTCTCTATGTATACTTCTTTTGAATCTTCATTTAGGAAAGATGATTTGAATTCCTTGTGGGCTGAAAAAGAAAGAAACATTTTGATTGCCTCCATTCTTGCAACCGGAGCAAAAGCCTCCTCAAAATCAATTCCTTCTACCTATGAATAGCCTTTACATACCAATTGAAAGATAAGAAAAGGGGATCTTCCCTAAAATGGGATGTGTGATAAGGGATTTATACCAAAGCAAAAAGGGGGGTGTCCACCTAATCACAAATCCACCTTTCAAATCTTCATTAGGAAGAGGGATAGTGCCAGAAATGCTTACAATTGACTTACAACCTTTAAGGTGAGTCAACCCTAGGTTTTGGACACTATGGGAACTTCCTTATGACAAAAATGACTGAAAGGCAGTTTTGGGAGAAAGATAAAAGTGTTTTAATAATCAAACCATGAGTTCTAACACTTGGAATATGAATTTTTCTAATAACACTATTAGAAGCAACAATTAACCAATAGATTTGAGAAGGTGGGGATGGTGTTTACCTGGCTCCAAAAGTGGGTTTTAGGCTTTGTTGAAGGACACATTTACCTAGGGGAAAATGGGTCTCTGTATAGGGGTCTAAAAATTCCATTTTGTAGTCCTCGAATCCCAAATCTATGCTTATGATTCCACTAGGTTTGAATATCAGAAAGCTAGAAATAAAACCTGTAGGTGAGTTTTTGTGTCTTGACAACTTTGATGACAACTTTGACAAATTTGCAAAATTGCACTTTTGATCAAATTTCAATCCTTCTTTGCCTGCAAATCTGCACATACAAAGAGAGGATAAAAATTGTTTGTTTTTAGTGGATAAGGGTTTTCCTTGGTCAAGCCCTAGTTTGGTAATTAAACCTTGATAATGAAATAATGACAAAATGAAGGAATTGATGAATGAACAATGTTATGTCACAACTCACCAAACCCTTAATGGCTACCCTTAGAATATTGAAGTCTAACACATCTCTCTAAGGATTGGATCTTACATGAAATGGCTTGATTGCTTGATAGATCTCAATGCTTGAATGCTTGCTTGAAACTTGAAACCTACATCACAATGTTAGCTCCAAAAACATGCATGAACACACATAAATCTTGAAATCATGATAGGATCTTGAATGCTGCAATAAATGACTAATAAATCTACTCTCCAATGCTCTTGACAATAATATTTGCTCTTGTGAAAGTTGTCTTAATGCTAGATGATGATGCTTAGATTTGAATTGATAAAATGACTATTTATTTATAGGTGTTTATCTAATTTCCTGAAAATTAGATTCCACAAACCGACATTTAAAACTTGAATTTGAATCATTAAAATGCAACCAAAAACATATTAAAAATTGGGTCTTGGCACTTAAGGATGACCCATTCTGGGACCTAAATCTAGGACACACAATTTTCAAGGTGTTTAAAATAATGTGCATTTTTTTTTATGTAGGTTGCCCTTTCGAAAAATAGGAATAATAAGGCTTTGGAATGCATAATTTAGGAAATTAGAAGCTTAATTAAGTCCAATTAATTAAGGAACCCAAACATAATGTGAAAATGTAAAGGTGTACATTTTTCTACACTACATTTAACCCCCACTTTAGTGAGAGTATGAACTTATACTCAAACTCACACTAAAGTAGACAAATATATGTCAAGAGGGGTCCAAGTGCACAAATGTTTATGGGATGGGATGGAAAAGATCAAGGAGGTGGCCACACCCCAAGATCAAAATCCCATGGAAAACCAACATAAGCACAAAGGGACACACACATATGTATGATGTGAAGTAGCAAGATAAGATACACAAACATACAATGTCAAAATTAATTCAAAGAGGAAAGAAAGATGGACTAGCAAGTTAAATTGTGCCATGTCCATAAAACACACTCACATGGCACCACTGACAAGCAAGTTGTGTTATGCTTGATAACCATGAAAAATATGCTCACCCACTAGGTCTACAAGGTGTGAACTCTTAAAACAAGTGGTAATGGGCAAGTCATGCCAGGTATACAAGCTCTCATATGTCAACCATACCAGAAGTTATACTCCATCATAACTTTGATAAATTCCCACACTAAATGAACATGCTTCACAAGGCTAGTAAGTTGCATTATGATAGACACTGATGGAAAATATCCAAAATATTATGTCAATGCTACACTAAGTTCAACTTCTATGAACAAAGTGGAGCAAGAAATGTTAAAATGTTAATGCTAAAATGAAATAATGTCAATGTCAATAAGATAATGTCAATGTAATGATCACACTTCTTAGGAGATGTATGCTATCATCACTAAGAAGGGAACATGAAAACAATGATCGGGGGACAATATGCCCCCCACTTAAAATGTCAACATACTTGCTATGTTGGTATTTTAAGTAGAAAGAGAGGAAGAGGGGATCCTTGAAAAGAATGCACAACTCCAAAAACTAGCTATCCTCACCCCCCAAGCATAGAGACAAAGACAACCACCAATGACTATCATGTTGCTGCCAAAATAAATATGGTTTCACCTAAGATTGTACCACCATGAATGGCAATGAGAAAGACAAATAAAGCTACCAATGACACATAGTGATGAGCAACATGATAGGATGAAAATTAGTATTAGTTAGAAGAAATAGGTGCATCAACACAAGAAGAGCACCACAATCCTTAAGATGTTGAATATTAGTACTTAAAGCCTTACATTCATTGGTAGAATGACCATGAACTCGATGATATGCACAAAATGAACTTTTGTTGTAATATTTATTTTGTCTTCTTGGAGGGAGATATATCAAGTGGGCTTGGAGAAGCCTTGACAAGGTACCCTCTTGATCAATAGTAGGAGATGTGTTTATTTTTTGACAAAGATATTTCTTCCTTAGTACAAGTTGTTATACATACACAAGACTCTTTAGATTGTGAGATTTTGTACTCTCCCTGAAAGGAGGGTGTAAAATCTAATGAACCCCGATCATCACTAAGACATGTGTTTGAAGATGAAGCCATATTTGTCCTAGGAGTGTTTTGTGTTATAACATTGATATTAAGTGGAGGTTTCTTTGATGATTTCATTTCTTTTGAAGAACAATAATGAAGACCTTGTGTTTGTTCTTGCGGGGTAGGCTCTATAGGGATACGAATACCTTGTTTTTTAACACCACATCATTTTCCCTTATAGCCAAGTCATTTCAAAAGCTCGCATCCTCTTCCATAAATTTTTTCCATTTCTTTTGGATTTGGTGTTTTCTCATGATCACACTCATCATATGTGGATGTATAATTTTTGTTTCCCTCTTCTTTTCTAAAAGTTGTTGGATCACATGGTTTTGATGACTCAACTTGTGTTGATATTATGTTATCTTCTTTCTATTTTCTTGATCTGTGTGTAATCTTGTATTCTCCCATGAATGTAGTTGTAAAATCTAATGAACCCCAATCATCATCCAATAGCTTTGTGATTAATGATAAACACTTTTCTTATTCCCATATCAATTTTCCACTTTTATAGTTGGTGTCAAAGTTGTAAGAGGATTTTCCATTCTAGTTTTAGTTTACAAACAATTGTGATATGATTTTGGGTTGGCTTTGATTGTGTAGACTTTGTTTTGATAAGTGCACTTTACTAGATGATGTAACGTTGAAGGCACTGCATTCATTACATGAATCCAAGGTCTACCTAAGAGAAGATTATGTGAAAGTTCTTGAGGCATGACATGAATAGGAATTTGCAATGTTACCTTTCCAATTTTAACAAGTAATGTTATCACACCAAGCGATTTTTTTCCCATATTATCAAATCCACAGATAGATAAAGAATCGAGTTGAATTTGACTCTTGTCCACTCCAATCTCATCAAGAAGGCTTACACTACAAACATTGAGCACTAAACAATTATCAATGAGGGTACACCTTATGCCACAACAATTAATAATAGCCACTATCATCAAAGACTCATTTTATTTTTGCACTTCTAATGGAGGTAACTCATCTTGATCAAAGGTAATGTCTAAGTTGACCAAATTCATACCTTGAATTAGGGCTGCTACATCATTGGGTTGCACACTAGGAGGGATAAAAACTTGCTGCAAAGCATTTCAAAGCATGCTATGATAATTAGGTGAAGCGTGAATAAGGTCCCATAAAGAAATCTTAGCAGGAGTGTTTCTAAGTTGTTCCACAAGATCATACTCCTTTCCATTGTGCAAAGGCAAATGAGGAGCACTAGGAAAAATAGGTTGAGGTAGTGGCAATGAAGTAGGCATGGTTTGTGGTTGTCTATTATTCCTTGTATTATATGTATGACAAATGGTATTATAACTTGGTTGCTACAAAATATTGTTACTACAATGTTGCCTTGAAAAATTCAAGATAGTCCTTGGAGGTTTTGGAGGACTTATAATGATAATTGGCTCAAGAGGTGACTTGGGAGGTCCAATAATTAAAGGACTCTAGGGGGGTCCAAGAGGAGGTTTTAGATATGTAATGGCCAATTGTGTGTTCATAACCTCAACATATGTGACTTCTTGTTGATGATTTTCTAACGAGGGGGAATCAAAGGTTGACTTAGCCTCTTCATATATACCATATTGTGAAAGAAATATATCTATGATATCATATTCATTTGGCA